>JAQIVE010004522.1:0-14408 GCA_034698285.1 Sminthurinus bimaculatus | reverse complement strand
CCAAACTGAGTAAAACAATGACCGTTTCCAAGGCACACGAACGGGGACGTCGCCTCCAAAAAGTGCCTCATAAAGTGAAGAGTTTGAAGAGTACTTTTATTCATTTTGTTGCCGAAATCTTGGCGAACCGGGTTCAAGAAAACGGACCATTTTTACATGCATAGTATACATAATTGCAAAAATCTAATAAAATTTTGTATTTTTTTTGTTTCATTTTCAGCTCAGTTGTTTGCCTTGCTTCCGAAAAAATTTGTCACGCTAAATTCGCAGATACTCCTCTTCCTGAGAGGATGATTAATACATATATGTAACTAATTTATTTTTATTAAAATTTGAATAATATAATTATTGTTTAATATATTAACTTTTTTACGTACTGCGTTAAATTTACTTTATGAACTAATGAAATCAGTCAATAAAATAAAGTAATTATTATACTTTTTCCCAAGTTTACAAACATGTAGTGCTTCAGGTGATTTTATGTCGAATCATGTCATTTGATTGCTAAAAATGTTGTTGAAAAAACCAAATATTAGTATTTTAGTTCAAGAGAAGAGACAAAGATAAATATAGGATAAATTAGCAGAACGCTTCACATTATGTGAACCCTGAACTAAAAGGAAATATTTTGAGCATTATATTTATATACAAATTGTATTTGAAATTACTAAAGATATTTTATAATATTTTTTCTTTTTTAAAAATGAAAACACGTTTTTTGTAAAAACACTTTGATAGTACAAAATTAAATTAACTTCGTATCAGAATTACTCGTCTTATAAGTAATAACAATGATAATACTAATATTGTCAACTAATAAATGAATTACACAGCTGAAAAATCGTCAAATGAAAGTCTGCGATCTTTGTTTATCCATATAAGATATTATAATCGTACTCTCTTGTACATAATTCTATAAATCCAAAGGATCTTAAAAATTGTTGCACTTTTGGACTGCAGCTTATAAATTCATATCATAACATCGTTCGATCTTCTCTATTCATTGGCTCGTGTAGTAAATGAAAGCAAGGCGACAACGCTGACTTGTGAGTAGCAATCATTATTCATAAACATATTGCTCTATTAGTACGAACAAAGTTATCGATTCTCATCTCGATTTGAGAACAGAAATAATTGTCTGACCCCCACAGGAGGTCGTCACATTTTATTACATATACTAACATTGTTAACAGTTCAAGCCGAGTTCTGACCGAGAAGTCTGCGACGCTGAATTCGTGCAGCTTGACATGTATAAGCCATTTCAGTTTGTCTACATATATTGCGAGTCTAGATAGATGTATTTTTCCAAACACGTACATATTTAGAAATAGTGTATGCCATAATTTTGTTGACTAAAAGATTCAACAGTGCTTTCGGTATGTGTAATGTAAGTATGATATTTGATACTTTATTATTGTTATTCCCTCGCTCGATCTCATGCTGATGTCAATGTCTACTTCTCACTTGCTTACAATCAGTTTTGTTCCCTGAACGCTTTTCCATGGCTTAATTTGTTCATTATTGATTTGTAACATGTGTATAAGTACATGCAAATAGGGAAATATGTACAGAGTACAGTGTTCAATACGTCTCCAAACGTCTTTTTCGAGCATCCTCTATGCATACAAATGTATAATTTGCTTGACCAGTGTCTACCATTAAGCCATTAATTTTAATTTAACTCATTCTCATTAATATAATTATTGACTGTCACTAAAAGTTATTAAAACTCTGTATATTATTCTATTGTCTTGAGTCTTGAGATAAACGTGTATTAGTCAGCAACTTGACGTCGGAAATGATACATTTTTACATGTACTTACATATCCATTAACATGTGTGGAATACATAATACTAAATAGGTCTCGGTGTTATCAATGACGATGCAGTTTTAGATTTGTGCACAGTGCACACAACATACACAAAACCTTCACTGATAACGTTATTGTTTATGTATTTGTTTATCGATAGTTTTTTTATCAATATTGATATCAATTACACGCGACTTGGAGTATTATTAGCTCCTACTGTCAGTATATCATGTATTGTAATTAGGTAAGTAGCTGAATT
Source organism: Sminthurinus bimaculatus (assembly GCA_034698285.1). Classification (NCBI taxonomy): domain Eukaryota; kingdom Metazoa; phylum Arthropoda; class Collembola; order Symphypleona; family Katiannidae; genus Sminthurinus; species Sminthurinus bimaculatus. The sequence goes on along the minus strand of JAQIVE010004522.1, from coordinate 12,338 downwards.
CCAACTGCATAAATAATTGACGCTTTGATACCTTTATTTCCAAATTTTGAAGCCACAGTACGACATCGTAAATTGAAACTGGCATCTGACTGTTCCAAAGCCAAATAAACAAAAACCTTATTTAAATATTTACTTAAATTTCCAATTCTTCGTCTTGGTTGAATGACTGCAGTACATACAATATTTTTATACATAAGCATCCTTACACTATACCTACCTACTACAAATGTCTTTACTTGGACTAATACATATGAATTATCAACTTGTATAGATACGACCAACGAAAGTTTTCAACTTTGTTTTTCTAGACTGATTATTATTTAAATAAAAAAGTTACAGCAAGACTAAGGCTAATCTGGTTGTAAGTACATACACAACTACCTGGACACCTACTAGTGATTGTATTAGTCGAAGGAAAAAGTATTACCGAAGTACACATGCATATGCATTGTGTATACATATTTACATGCACATATGTATGTATGCCTTCACATAAAGCAGTCGAAGCAAAGGACAGGAACAACCTTGCCATTGCATTGTCAATATGTAATTGATTTAGAGCTTTTTTAAACATCAGCTGTCCAATAAATACATAACATAACATACAATACTACACTACATTTTGGTTATCGTCTGTTTGAAGACAGGAGGAAAATGGCTCTATCAATGTTTCGATCCTTATTTATATAAAGCAATATCTTCTGCATTACACATTACACACACACATTATATATACTACACTAACTTTTACAAAGCTATGGAATAGCGATATTATAACAGTTTTGTGTGTAACATTACAAAAGTACTAGTTGCAGTTTTGTATTACAGTAATTTTCCAATTATCTGTGTGTAAGTATGCTTCTACATAATACTTATGAGACAACAACAACACCGTCCATTCATACATTCATTCATTCATTCGCTCGCTCATTCAGTTTTTTATTTATTTTTTACACAGAGTAAGTATGAAGTTTAACACCAAACATTCTCACCCAATAACCCAATAACACTTTAATACTTTCTCAGCCATTCAAGTAATTGTAATCAATAATTATTATTGTACATTATTCTACGTATCCTCCATTTTTGCTCTGGTTTAATCTGGTAAACACGCATGCATGCATATTAGGCCACGAGACTCTCCATAGGTACAAGCCAGTCTTCAATCTTTAACTTGAATATTCAATATTCAGACGAGGAAAAAAAAGGAGAGATTTGAATTTTAGATTCGAGTCGTCTTGTCATATTTGTATTTTGTATATATTGTGTATTGTTATTGTGGTCAAATGAAATGAGGAGTGAGACAGCGAGAGACAGACAGGGAGGGAGAGAGTTCAAAACACTTTTAAAAACTGACATGTAAGTAGTTTATGTCTAAGGCATTTGTTAAGTTGTAAACTTTGAATGGAGAGCATAATGGATATTGGATAATTGAATATAATGTGTATTAGGTATATGTATCGTACTTATGATAGGTATTGTCGTATAAATGTACAAATAATAATCAAGGGTAAATAACAGGAAGAAAAAGGAATGAGAAGGTCTTACATGCATGTACACATATTATGAGCATATGACAAATCACTGATCGCACACATGCATAGGAGCACCAAGATCAAGCCAAAGTATGGTATGATATAATATTTATGTTCCCAAAATTGTGTCCATATTTATATTGATATAGATATTTATGGCATTCAATACACGCTGCATTGTGTCCGTTTACCTACAAGGGAAATGGAAGCGAGACGAGACAGAAAAAAATACGCACACGGAGCTAAAGCCAGCTGTGTTATAAATTATAAACGCTACCTAATAGATAGCTATATCTGTGTAGGTATATGTTCTCTTCATACCTCGGAGAAGGCACAGGTCAATTTTTTGTTGGAACTTGTCAGTACGTCTCACAATATTACATCATTCAAAAATAAAGTTCAGATAATAATTCTTTAGCATTATGTATTAACAATGTTCAGCGTTCCTCTACTGCTACACACACAGTATACCTGTAAATACATGTATACAAATGCTAATTTGAAGTTACGCAATAATTGTTTGATTATACAAAGTATATTAAATCTAGGAATCGCCTATCTTTATGTATTTTGTATAGACGGGCAAAAAAGACAAGTCAAGAGTAAGAGAGGGCAGACAAGATCTTTTTTTCAGTCACATACATACGTTCTTCCGGCATTGAACTTCCTTTGCCTAGCTATCTTTTGATTTAATAGCAGACAATCAATCTACACATGTAAGTTTTCAACTTATCAACTCTGCACTCTATCTCTGCAAATACACGCATAATATACATACTCCGTAAGTTATTAACTAGCGCAACTTTCGATTCGCCTCAACTCTCTCATGTGTGTAATTTGCATTGCCGTTTGCTGTTCAATGTTCATGATTTATTGCAATTGTTTACCTACGAGATAAAGACAGAGGCTAAAATAAGAGAGTTTGAAGCAAGTTTAACCTTAATAATTCACATGAATTATTTGTTTTTGTCAATAATATTCAATATTCAATGCGTAAGCTGAATGCCGTTTTAATTTATTTTTCTAGCAAGCCAAAAGCAACGGAATAATTTTTGTGGTCAAAATATTTTTGTATAGTTATCCACATGAGCCCAAATTATTTATACATGTAGATTAGTTCAACAAATCAAAGCTTGTCATTGCACTCTATTTTTATGGTTCTAATCTTTCTCAAATTACCTCTCCCCTTACTTTTATAATATAACAAACAGTAATAATAGTTTTGAGGGACATTTGCAGCTGATTTTTTCGTCGAAATGATTAGGAGAGGAAAAAGTTCTGATATTGATATGCTTCGACTGCACTTTACAAATTAGTTTGAATTCTTCAAGATATTTTATATTTCTGCTAATTTCTGAGTAACTCAGTCAATGTGTAAATGATCCATCGATTTGATTCTATAGGATTCTGCATTATAAAAGCGTTAATATCAGTTTGTGAAAAATGTTTACTGTAGGCTGCAATATAGGCACATACCTCGACATACACAAATATATGACTGTTTTCCATCACTTCTCTCTCACTCTCTCTATCTCTCCGTCTCTTTTTAAAGATATTATCTTGTCGAAAGCTGGAAAAATCTGAGAAGTTTTCTCATAACAGCGAATTTATTGAAGCTTTTAAGGTTTTATGACAAAATTAGCTATGTACATAGTATAAATGTATGAAATATGAATATAAAAATGAATAAATGGAAAAAATGAAATACGGAATACGGAGAATAGAACCGTTGGATGTTGGATGTGGAACCTCACTGGATCCTATATTCGCGGCTGTACTGTACATATTCTAAATGGCATAAGGAATTAAAGATGTAGGAATAATATATCATATCTGTTTTATACACACATGAATACGGTTTTCGACGGTTACTAGACGTTTTATTATGTGGAATGTATATGGAAAGATATGATGCAGAGAGAGAACTCTACCTCAATTAAAGGGAATATTAAAGTGCAAGATCCTTTTTCCTTGAAACGTTTCATAAATTCATGGAAACCATTATTACAAGTATAATGGTAACTCAATACATATTTAATACTATACATGCGTCATACTTCAACTTTAGTTATTATTCTCGATTTCTTCCAAACGAACTCTGTTAGCAATTTCCCCTGTTTTTTGGTCGTCAGATTAATCGTTTCCATGCTTTTTAGAGTTACCATCTTTAAAGGTAAAGTTGGAATTATTTGACTTTATACCAAAGTGTTTCTCCAAGATGTTAGACTAAATTCAACTATCATATGGTTTTACATCGTTTTCAATTTGGTCTGTGGGTAATGAGAGTATATGCTGTAAATAAATAAATTCGTCTCAAGACGTGTGTGGTATATATGTATATATACATATATTCAAAAGGGAAGATTCAAGCTATGTCAGCTTATTTCCTACAGTGAATGTGTGCAATTCTTACATAATATAATATCTTTTGTTTGGGAATCCCGGTTCTAGTGAATTTTTCCCCTTTGAAGTTTTGGACAAAAATGATGAAAAAACTAAAGAAGGAGAAAAGATGAAAAAATAAATTACTCTCTGTAGACAGACGAGAGAGAGAGAGAGAAAGAAAGATGAGAATTTTCTATAAATGTTTTACTTTAACTTGCCAAATTGCAATTTAATTTCGAGGTTCTTCTTCTCTCCTCAATATTTTTATAAATGCTCTATATGTATAATGTATGTATATGTATGTATGGTGTCTAAGGAAAGTTGGGGTATTCAATTGGTTGACATGACGCTTGTCTGTGTGAAGTCTGTTCTATGTGTTCTATATCGGGCAGGTAAAAAGGTGCCAGTTCTTCTATTTTTGATTTGTCAAGGGACACAAAAACGCTCTATTTCTGCTTAGGCAATCTAAAAAATAAAGTGAAACAGGCAAAAAAGCAGAAAAGTTCTGCGAATTGCAAACTTTGAGCAGATCCGCAAGCAATAATTACACAAAAGGTGGAAGAGGGCAAAAGGAGAAAAATCTAATTTTGGGATCGCCACTGAAAGCTTTTTTTTAACTACACTTGTAAGACGGCGGAAATTTTGCACCAGCTTTTAATTTTGTATAGTGTACAACAATAGCATAAAGCCTTCCTCATTTTTTCCTGTTTAGCTACTTTACCTCACCTTTCCTTACTTGAAATATGCATGTAAAACCTTCTTTGTCTCGCTTTCTCCATCTAAGATGTTACACATAAAATTATGCACTCACATTATAATACATACACCTCAATTTTTATGAGTTTTCTTCTTCTCCTCGTCTCTATTAAACCCAAAAATAAAAAACAAACAAATGTTGCAAAAATAGCAGAAAAAAGTATCTGTCTGTCTGCCTGTCTAGGAGTATGCATAATGCATGTATAATGTATATGTACCTATCTTATCCATCTTATCTATTATCTATGTATTTATGTGTATAGCAACAGCCACAGAGAAATAGTTGAGATAAAAACAAGAGCAACAGTTTAACTATGTAGATATAGCTATTTTCTCCATTACTTTTTCCATCTCGCTCGGGTTTGCATTTTTATTCTTTATTTGTGCGGTGGTGACTAGACAACAAGCGGTGGTTGCCTATCTGGATACTTTGGTTTGGTTTGATGTCTACCGATTCCAATCCGAGTCTTTCTAGGATATAATGGCTTCAGAAATACGAAAGAAAGAAGCAAAAGCAAGGCTCGTCTATCCATAAAAAGCAGACAGTCAGTCAGAGAATACAGGAGAGAGAATATAAAGATAGATAGATATATGAAATTCATGTCATGAAAAGAATATAGACAAACCTGTATCTTCCAAATATTCCATATTATTGGTATTGTATAAACCTACCTTCTCTAATCTATAAACTTATATACATATGTATATATGGATGTACTGCACAATATGGCGAATACATAATATTTAGTTGAGAACTCCAGGAAAAAACTCTTGAATTGGAAGTTGAAGAAAAACTCTGTGCGAGGCATAACATAGTGGAATGGAACGGAACGGAATTTTTGTACTCGTATACATTACTTGTATAATACAGAAGTAGAAAATACACCGAGACTGACTGACTGAACTGAGAGATATCATATGATCGTTATAATCCCAATGCACTATCAAAAACTTGTGTGCCTGAGTCGGAGTCTATGAACGCTGTATGTGTTTTGTGTATGTATGTATGTGCTTGCAGTCTGCACATACACATTTTCTACTTACATTGTATCCTATGCTATCCTACATTCCCTATACATTGTACATATTCTATTGCTGTATGGTACGGTATGCATTATTATGAGGGAAATCGCAATGCGGAAAACGAAGCGAAACGGGAGTAAAAATTACCAGACTTTCCACCAACACTATATTATTATTATTATTATTGCTATTACTGTTACTATTATACATTACACCGAGGTTCGGATTGGAATAACTTGTACGAAAAAAGTATGTCTTCTCACTTTCTCGCACATAACTGAAGACTGTGCACTACACTCTGCACAGTGTGCAGATTCTGAAGGATATTTTCATGTGTACATATGTATACATATTATGTAGTGCTGTCTAAAACTACCTATACATAAAGTTTATACGTTTCAAAAATCGACCTTTTCATTCCATGCCGACTTTTCTGCCTTCCTTCCCGTTCGTTCCATGCCTCTGCCTGCTTGCCTGCTTGCTTTGCCTTTTTGAGTCCTTTCAACACGTGAGATGAGTAGAGGAGACAGACCAAGTGCAAGGAAGTGAAAGAGAATGTCCATGGACACTTGCGGGTAGATATCAGAGTATTTTATTTTATTCATATTATTTCCCAGGAAAAAGTTGTCTCTCTTGCACTTCATCTATTCGAATGCTATAGCATAAAGCTATGGATGCTACACACACACACATGGATGTATCTATGTATGGATTCTGCACAGATGTAACTGTACGTTGTACGTGTATGTAACTACTGGGTACCTTTATGAGGAAATATTCCCTATTCCCATCCACCGTCTGCCGTCGTTTATTATATTTTATACTTTATATTCTGGTTGCTCCCTCCACTTGGACTATCTATAAAATATTCCAACATGATTGCATTGCATTTCCTCTGTAGAATTGCACAGTACAGTGTCTTGTATTGTATTACAATGTATTGTAGTTTCTTACATTTTCGAATCGGAATACATGGATACTTTTTACTTTATAAATTTTACCCGTTTCTCCTTTTCCCTCTTCCATGAATTGATTCTGTACATACATATATACATACAGTAAAAGCTGGGCCCACATCACTGAAAAATGCTGAAAAATACATATGGTGTGATACACAATACACATAGTAGTTACATTATATTACGTATAGCTATGCCAAGAAATGAATTTAAGATACATAGAGCGCAAACGGATGGAAAGGTACTTGACAACAACCATCCAACTAAAGTAGATTTGTGTATCGTACAAATATGTATAAAACTAGTGAGAATAGGGAAAAGGGCAATTTCAAGATAAAAAGCTTGTATGAATCCACCTCTTTCTTTCTTTCTTCCTTCTGTGTTTTATATTATAATATACATACGTAGTACTAGAATAGTATCCTCCAAAATTTTGATTTCGACTTCAAAGCTTCATGAGATGAGATGATATGTTTAGATGATTGGGATAAAAGTATTATGTGTAAGGTGCATGAACAATGTATAGGATTTTAAAACTGATTGTTGATATATTCCCTATGCATATTGTAAAATAATGTAAGGAAGTACAATATAATGAAGAATGAAGATTGGAGATGACGTATCGCCATCGTCATCCTGGTCCTCACCGCCGTCCACTTGTCCGATTTCCGAGGATATCTCAAGTCTCTCAAAAAGCCAGTTCTACCTTTTCTACAGCTATACAATTTTGCATTTGACTTGACGTAATACTTGTACACACTATGAAATAGGCTACATATATGCAGGTAGTATACATACACAGTACATACATGCTCTGTTGTTGTTTTGCTTTAAAAGCAGCCCAAATCCACGACCACAATCCAAATTTCAATAATATCTGTATTATTATTATTTTTTATCTACATACATCATACATATGTACATATAAATGCATTACATCCGGAGCTATAAGCATTAGCATTCATATTCTTGACTCTTGTGTTCCCTCTCTCAAGTCTCAAAGACTCAAGCCTGCTTCAACTTGTCAGTTGGAAATAAAGTACACATTCCCATTTTAAATGCATACATAATACATAATACTTATGCACAATAATAAGTACACTTGGAATGCATTACTACATTCATTTATACATACTCACGGAAAGCAGAAACAGACGCGCGTGTACAGAATCTCAACGTACAGAGTACATAGTACAGATACAGTCAGGTTTTGTGTTTTACTTACTTACATTGAACAGAGCATGTACATTCACAACTCACATTTCACCACCACCACCATACCATCACCCTCAGAGATCTGCTCCTGAGAATCTGGAGTCTGAGGCAAAATTTAATAACTTTTCTTCTACAGCACTTTATACTACTTTCACATTTCATCTCCCTTCCTTTTCAGTTTTTAAGCTGGCTTTCTACAGGCTGTGTGTATGTATTTTCTATGCAGTTTTCCCCTTCTTCTATAGTTAGTAGTTAGATATTTACCATTCTGGGGGTGACCTTTCATCAAATCCGTAAAGAAAAAGTAAGACGGGCAGCATGTATGTACAATGTACAATGTATATTCAACCAAAAAGTCATTGACACAACATTATGCATCATAAGTGTTCCTTTTAGCAAGCATTAGCGTACAAATACTAAACCCATAATTATGTAAGGTGAATGATGTAAAGGTTAAACCGAATTTATTTTTAGTTTATGCCTAATTACTAAATGTACTTACATGTACATACGTATATTGTATGTATATATTGTAAGTGTGTAAATTATTTACAATTTACAGCCCTCTCTATTTATTTCCGTTGAGGTTTTGACACATCAAATGTGGTGCATGTGGTGATGAGGGGAGCTAAAAGCAGGAGATGCTAAACTTGTCTATTTGTAACCTCAGTCTCCAGTTTCTCACTGTACGTTGTCTACTTTTACATGCATATTATGTACTGGGAACTTGGAATGGCTCTTGTATAACATCCTTATTATCATTGTGATGATCGTCATCAACAACATCAACATCAAATGTACACATTACACAGACCACAACTAACCAACCGACCCGCACATTTTGGATATACATCATACATACATAATACACAAATACATGACTTATAACATGCACATTCGACATCATTCTACTTTTGTACAACTTGTATATTCCGCCTAAATAATATATTATTTATATGAATGTATAAATACACTTCCTGTGCAAAAGTTTTAGGAGTGCAACCGACAAAATTATTTTGGTGATGCAACTTTTTACCTCACGCCGCGTTGCTGATAATGATGATGACGATGATGTTCAGGTTTCCCCTTTTCATATTCCATCTGTATGTAATATTCGGGCAAAGGAAAAGATTTGGGTCTGAGCACACATACATACGTACATACATACAGGCATACCGAGAAGGAGAAAGTGAGTCTCAGAGTTCAGAGTAAATTTGAGGAGTCTTCTCATGTGATGTGTGTGTGTGTGTGTGTGTGTGTGTGAGTTTGCCAGGGAAAGTTTGTCGGTAGTTGATTTGAGAGAGAGAGAGAAAGAAGAGAGCTGCTGTGATGTATGTATATATGTGTAATATGTTGTGTAGAACTTGAAAACTAGAAACTAGAAAACTGTACGAGTAGATATCTAGACTAGAGAGCAATAGAGAGAGAGAGAGAAGAAGAGAAAAGGAGACAAGGAACTAGAGAAAACTACACAGCAAATGATGAAGAGGACAAAGGAAGAAGAGCGAGGAATAAGAGTCAGTGTACATACACTGTACACTGTACACACACACTCACAGACAACGTACATACATATAGATACATCGGTGTACATAGTCATTATGGAACAAGATTTTGCTCAGGGCACACACAGAAGCCTATCTATGTCAACTCATGCATGAATTTACAAATGCTCAACGTACGAGCAACTTTTTAATAATGTCTCTCTCTTTTTCTCTCTGTCTTGCTCTTGCTCTTGGTCTTCTTCTTCTTTTTCTTTTTTTATGTACACATGATACATAATACACTATAACTGTCTCATACATATACATGCATATAATATAGATCCCTATATATTTATTAGCAGGATATGGATATATTTAAGGTCTGTGCACTGTGCACATTTATCTGTGTAATATGAACTTGCCTTGAATTCGTCGATCCGAACTTATTTCCGTTTTCTCCTTCATCTTCTCCCATGCATGCATTTGAAAAAAATCATATAAAAAATGTACACACACACACACATGGTACAAGGCGCAAGGGAGAATTTTGCAAGTTGGGCAGTCCTGTATGTATGTAGTATGTAGTTGAGCATGGGAGGCGGCGGTACATGCATGCATGCATGTATGTATGTATGTATGTAGTGGCCCTGATGCTCAATTTTTTCTTGCACAAGTTTTTTCCTCTCCTCTTTTTGTCATCTTCATCCTCTTTTGCCTCTTCTCGTCCTCTTCATCGTGTTCCTCTTTTTTTCATTTTCCTTTTGCCTCTTCGTCATTCTTTTTCCATTTCATCCTTTTTCTTTCATCCTTATCCAAGACTTATGTTTTGACCAGAAACTCAAATTCATTTTCCGCCGTCTCCGTCTCTGTCTGCTGTTTCCACTATCATTTGTGCTGTATCTATATAATATGTATGTAATAACTATGGACAGATTGAAGAGTCTGGATTTATGCACATCATATTAAAAATATTAAAAATGTTGAGAACAAAAATCGTACAAGAATGCTGGGTATTATATTATGTATTTATAGAATATTGTGGATTTGTGTTTCCTACAACATATTGCATGTCATATTATCTTATTCTATAGTGAGAGTGCGGTTGTTTTTATCTTTTCCAAATCCAAGGGGGCCAGAGTTCAAGTTGAATAATATATAATACACTGCACTTTCCTGTCTTCTGTGTTTATGCGTGTATGATGTATAATACTTTATCATTCTCTTTCGCTTTCGCTTTCCTGCTTTGTATTAGGCATGCATATGTAATATTTATATATATATAGTATTTGATCAGTAGATCAAAAACGATCATGCTTCGACAAAATCTCGTATTAATTCTGTTCTATTTCCACTTGCCATGCATTATTATTGGCTTCCCTGCATGCATTCCATTGCATATACAATATATACATATTTATATGAAAAAAAAGTAAAAAAAAGTCAACCTGTGCTCGATCAGCTCACAAAAACATCAAGTGATTTTCAGAGTGACAATCGTGACGTCAGTGTCGGAGAGAGTTGGCGGCGAAAATGGGGCTTTGAAATTTCTGTATGTACATGCACATGCTTAGTACTTGCTTGAATCGAATCACATTGTTAAGTTGCTAGTAGAATTACTTATTCATTTTAATTCGAGATACTAAAAGAAAAGTAAATTATATACATCATTCTAATCAATCATTTATAAATATTACAACTAAAGTTTCATACTTAAGTATCATGTTCACAATTAAATGCACCGTGTTTAATCATAATAATATTGGTACACATCATATTATTACGTAGTCATTACCTATGCTTAAAATAAGTAACACGACAGTTCCTAAGTAAGTAATACTTAATTATAAAATGTTGTACAAGTGTGCCGTGATTAATTGTGACTCTAAATATAAACACAACGACAAGGATCTACATTTTCACCGATTTCCTATTAAGAATTCGTCGGTTTGCAATGAGTGGGTTAGGTTTTGTGAAACGCCAGATGAAATTAATTTGAAGACAAATTTAATATGTTCACGTCATTTCAAAAAGGAGGATTATAAACGGGACTTAAAAAATGAACTGTTAGGTTTACCCACAAAAGCAATGTTGGTTGAAGATGCTATTCCCTCAATTAAGATATCTGGAGCACCAAAGATTAATATTTCTCAAAATACACTGTCCAAATTCGAAGAACAATCCAGGAAAAAAGTAATAGCAACTTTAACTGATGCAGCTGTTGACAATAGTAGTTTAATGCCAGGTAAGTTAATTTATTAGCAAAAAAAATCATTTCATGAAGAATAAATTATCAAGGCTAATAAGTAATGCTTAAATGTTGGTTTTTATTGTATCCGGTAAAAGTTATTGATTAACCTTTTTAAATGTATTTTTAGCATCAACGTTAGAAGCAAATAGTGGTAACGGAGATGCTATAAGCTTTGAAGGTCCTGGAAGGAATAAAAAGGATGCAAAAATCGAATCCGGTAATTATAATGGCATAATTTTTAATTACATTTTCAACAAATAATATATTTAACTTAGACTTCAAAATTAAAAAACTGATGTTAGTATATTTATCCGGAGGTATTTCATAAACTGACGTCTATTGTAGTTGCTTTAAAAAATACTATGCATCTTTAAAAAACTAATCGTTGTTTATATATTTTTTGCATTGCAGATGCAGAAAAAATCCATAGACTACAAATGCAAATCTTGAATCAGAATGCCAAACTATCTATTCAATCATCAATAATTAAGGAGCAAAGACAAAAGATTCTTTATCTTAATTCTGCCAGTCGAGCTGATAAACTTGAAATAGCCACACTTAAAGAAGAAAAAACTGTATCTCTAGCCCGGAGTCTAGATCTTTCCAGTGCCCAGTTAAAGAAGAAAATGGGACAAAAACGAGTTAACTGGGAAACGTCGGATATCGTTCGAGCTTTAACCGTCAGAAGTGTAAGCTTGAAAGCTTATCAAACGGCTCTAACTTCTTGGAAATT
>JAQIVE010004521.1:0-14408 GCA_034698285.1 Sminthurinus bimaculatus | reverse complement strand
AAAAGTTAACTATAATTGTAATTAGCAGTTTTTAAGTGGCTCCAAATTCCCCCTATGTGGGGTAAAAACAGCCGCCCTGTGGGGTAAAAAAAGCCACCCTCATTAAACGTATAAGAGGGCATAACAAAAAATTTATTTTCCTACTGTCGGATTCTGCGTTTAAAACTGGCCTAGAGTTTGTTACAATAATTTAAAAAGGTAAAAGGTTTTCAAAAAAATAATTCAATTTCAAAATCTGGATGTCAAATTTGCAGATTTTACAAATGCTGTAGTTTTGTTTTTTTGAAAAATATGCTCAAAGGTCAAAATAGTGCAGAAATATGTTAGCCATGGTGTTTTAACGTATACTATGAGACAACTTTTTGAAAACCAAGTTTTTTTATTCAAGTAGGGTGGCCACCTCAAACCCAGAAATACATCATATTGTGCAGAAATATACATACAGGGAAAAATATACTGTCAACATTTACACCCATAATTTTAAGATGAGTTAGTAAATTGACTTTTCCAGAGAGCATAAAAACGTATCGGACTTCCTTTTTGATGTAAAAATATGCATTTTTTTCAAATCGCGAAAAATATAACTTAACGTAATTTTTCAGATCCAAATGTTGTTGAAACATGTGTAGGAAGGCTACAGTTCTATTCGTGTAACAAACATCATACACAGATTATATCTGGAAGTATGTTTTTACCCCCTTCTCCCTTATATGTAAAACTTTATTCTTGCAAGTTCTGACGGCAAATAAATGAATTTCGCGGATTCGTATTTCACCAAAAAACCGCCAAATTGGGCGTTTTTTTGATAAATTCAGTAAACCCAAAACCATACCCAACCCCAAATTTAACGGAGAACACGAATGAGCAAGAAAATTTCTGGAAAGCCAAAAATGCGCCCAACAGAAAATGGGCGTTTTGGAAATTTTGGAACCTTCGAATGCCCCTCACCCTTTACAGAGGTTGTTTTTCGAAAAAATAAAAATACCTTTCTTTGCTACTTTTTCATGTTTTTCAGGATATGTAATCAGAATTATCAAATTCAGACACCCAGCAATTCACTTACTTATTTGGCAAATAATTACTGTTTCCCATAATTTTGTTGCAAGAATATGAAATCTTGACGTTTTTTCGCACGTTTCAAAATTTAATGTGTTTAATACTTTCCTTTCCAGACTAATGGAAGTAGCACTAGTGGTTCTAGCAGCAGTGCTAAACCATCGGCTGAATCTACTACAAATGTAGCAGCCTCATCCTCTTCAACTTTTAACACTGCTACTGCTGTTGCCGAAGGAATCCAAATCCCTCCCTCCACAGAAATGTCCGTGTCCAATAACTCAGCACCAAGTGGGACAAACGAGCCGTTATTTGTTCGAGTTAATAGTGAAGAGATTCAATCACCAATAACTCCAATTACCCCAAGCATTGCAACTGACAATGTTTCAGCACCTCCATCTAATTCAAATATTACACCTAGTGGTGAAAATATTACAAATGAGCCTATAAATAACGATCAGCAAACTACAGCCGTATCAAATGAAGGTACAAGTGAAAATATTGGGACAAATAATATAGTTACCCCTAATGGACCAACCGAAACCGGAAGTGAATCAGGAAGTAGAACAGAATTGACTACTCCTGCATTAACTCAAGAGCCAAGTGGGACAAACGAGCCAAGTGAAGCAGGAGCAGCTGCTACTACAACTAGTACTAGTAATGAATCAGAGACTGCTGATACTAATACTAATAGACCATCTGGATCCACCTCACGTAAGTTTCCAAAGTTATTTATTATTTATCTTTTTGGCTGTGATTGCATTGAAATGGCGAACAAGATATCTTAACATGACAAATCGTGCTTTAACGTTTTTAATGTTTTGGTTCATACTCCTATTTTTTAAAATTAAGTTGCTCATCATTCCATTTTTAAGTATGTGTGCAGTACGTAGCAGCATAATATTTTTATATTTTCTGTTTTGAAAATAGATCAAGCTGTTGCATCATCTTTAGGTCTTGATGTGAATCATCTCCAACATTTACTTGATATGGGATTCGAAGGTAAATTTTGAATTAATGTTATCTAAAAACTTGTCATTTACTATTATTCTTACGCATATTATTTTAACTTGGTTCTTAATTTTAACATTTTAACATTGTGTCATAGGTTCAATGGCTATTGAAGCTCTTCTGCAAACTCGAAATTTGATTCAGGCTACTGATTACCTTTTGAACCATGATTTTACGGGTAGAGGAAACAGAGCAGCATCAACATTGCGAAATCAAGATCGTCCATTAGGCTTAGCTGGCAGTAGCAGTGGGGCTGGGCGGGCAGCTGGGAGCAGTGGTTTCAATCCTCATGCAACAACAACAATGGATTGGGATTCAGCTGACAATGATGATGAGCAAAGTTTATTGAGAGCTATTGCAATCTCCTTGGGAGAACCTGTTCCTACTACCACTAAACCCGTTCAACCCCAACAAGTCAAACTTCGATCCGAAACTAGCTCAGTTGTAAGCACTTGCCAGAAAAACATGGACAATGTCAAAACTAACTTCAACGAACTCTAATATTCTCCCAACTTAACTAGAAATGATTTATAAGAAATTTAATCATAGCCTTATTTTTGATAATAATAACAATATCAATATGATGATTATAGGTGTTGGATCCTCTAAATTCAAAAGATGTGGATAAATTTACTGAAACCGTCTTGGAAAGATGCCTGTCCATGTTAGATCAACTACCCGAAAGCGTTTTTAGAGTATGTGAATTATTAGTTGCAGTTGGGAATAGGAATGGTCGTGCATGGATGAAGAGATCGATTCAACTCCTAGTTGAGCAGGTATGTGTTTGCGTTTCTATTGGTATGTACATCTATTTTGTTTTCTTGTATCCAAATGTAGATATTTGCTCTAAAATTTTTGTTATTAATGTTATTTTTATAGATAATTGATGGTATGGGAGAACTGACAGCAATTGCCAAGTCAGATAGATCAACAGCATTGGAAGAATTACGTGATTCTTCTACAGCTTCCTGTACCGCCATCAGAATTCATTTGTTTAGCTTAATATTTGAGGTAAGTTTTTTTTAAAAAGGAAATAAGTAAATCACAGTTAGTTTTTTAGTCCAGAAACTTTATACATTTTTCACATTTTTGTATGAAATTTTTTTGTACTTAGGAATCAAAGAATGTGTGTGCTCTTACACTGGAAGAACTGGAAGGAATGGAACCTGCAGTTCAATTGCTTTATGCCCTTCACCTAAGATATCTGAATGAAAGTGTAGTCGATTCCTCTCAAACTGTGACACCTAAATGGCTCGCCCCTTTATTATTAATGATTGACTTGTATGAAAAAGCATCTGTTGCGTCTCATAGACGGGCCGTCTTGGCATCAGTAAGTTTTCTTTAAATAATAAGGAATTTCTAAAAGTATTTAAAAATCCAAGAGATTTTGACATGTTGAAATAAACAACATTCTGCACACCATATTTTGCTACTGCACAATTTTAGTTATTGCGTGAATCTTGTACTCAACAGTATTTTTTTTTATACATTTTTTTATACGTTAGGAAACTGACCATACTTGGAAATGGTTTGATATAAATACTGGAAAATGGTGTCCGTATGCTGTCCAAAATAATGCGGCTATTGATAAAGCTTTTTGGAACGGTGAAAGTTCTGTAAAGATTACTACTGGAAGAAGGCGTTACCTAATTAATTTCAACGGAATGATTCAATTAAATGAAGAAACTTCCAACCGGCGTCCGATCTCAATTTGGTTGAAAGGTTTTAAAAAGATACTACACTACCTTTGATATTTACTTTAATAGTTATCATTTATTTTACCGGCATACGTTCTTATAATATTATAGTGCTATACTGTTTTAGCCTCAACTTATTCATACAATTCAACGATTTTACTTTAATTTATTCCAAATAGATAACAAGAATAATAAGAAGAAAGATGGGAAAAGTCTACCGCCAGTATCCACTTCCAGCGGCTCTAACAAACAACAGTCAGAATCGACTGTGAATTCAAGTTTGGCACAAGCTCGCCTGAGAATTATGGGAACTTTAGGAATTTCCGAAATGGATTCATCAAATCAATCTTCTACAATGAGCGAAGAGGATGAAGAAAGCAATGGTAACAATGAGTCTAATGTAAATACCACAATTGGAATGGAGAAAATTGCGAAAAAGGTTGTTGGGAAACAATCTTCAGATCAAGGCATGGAAGTTGAAGACTCAGATTCTTCTACAAAAAATCAGTCAGTTGTGTTGATTGGTTTAAACCAGCGTCAAATCAAAGACTTGATCAAGTAAGTAGACTCTACTCTCCGTTTTTTGAATGAATGTGCAAGATTATATATATATACGTATGATGTATTATCATGTATTAAATATGATGTTTCTTGGATCATTTACTATTGTATATTGTATAGTACACAATTTTCTTTCAATCGCGCAATTATCGAATGATAATTAATAATTAATCATGTGAATGATTTTCTAGATCATGTGTAGCGTTTATGGGTGTACCTGTCGAGCCAGAGTCTCTTCATGCCGTGATGCGAATGTGCCTTCGCTTGACCAGGGACTTTGGTGTAGCTGTATCCTTTGCGCAACTTGGAGGTGTTCATATGCTCTTGAAATTGACCCAAAGCTCAGGATTTGCTGGATTTCTTCCTCTGTCGAACCTTCTCATTCGTCATGTCATTGAAGATCCTCAGTGCCTTAGATATGCTATTGAGAAGGTACATGATGACTTTATGTTTATAATTAACAGAAATCTTGTACATATTCAATGTTTTGTCTATCACTTAGCATCGAAAGGAGTAACTTTTACAAAAATTTATAAAATTAATTTACATTTGAATTTCTAAAATGTGTCTTATTTGTATTCTGTCTAGATGATTCGAGCTAAAGCAATGTCAACTGGCGCTTCCACATGCAAGGAACTTCATTATTTGTTACGTGTTCTTGCCCCAATCGCTTGTCGTTCTCCAAGCTTGTTTGTTGATGTAGCCAAGAATATTTTACGCGTGGATATAAATTGTGTCACCAGAAGAAGTAAGATTTACGTTTTAATTATTTGACGAACCATTTATGGTACTACGTCCTCATAAATAAATATGTATAATATACTCATTTTATAAGTATTCGTGCTCTCCTTTTAATTTATTTCATGTTAAGCCTTCTATTGACTCGTGTGCTTTTGTAATAATAACATTATTATTCATTTGTCGTTGTAATTATAGCGGAAGATGATATGCGACTCATAGTGAAGCCAGTTGCGTGTACAGCTGACAATTTTAAGACTTATATGGGAGACTCTGCTCGTAGTGTTATACAAGTTCTTTTAGTTGCACTAACACTTGTTCAGCCCGCTGACGAAGAAGGATCGAATTCCGAAACGGTAATTGAATTCTATTCAATATTTTATATCGTGCTCCGGACTATTCAAGTTAATTATTTCTTAGTTTAGTGTTAAATGACTGTGTGGTCTCAATTCGGGATCGAAATTTGATATTTAACAATTAAAACGAACTTTTATCATGTTTGTACTTGGAATTGTATCAAGTTATTCATCAGTTTCCTATGCTACTTATTTTTTAGAATGCGGAAAGTTCGACTGGAGGAGCTGCGCCTGGCGCCTCAATAAAGCAGACCCAGACTCAAACTGTTGGAGATAATGAAGAGCAGGTTGGTTCGATATTTTATTAACATCACATGATTCCAGGTTTAACAGTAATGCACGTTATTTATCAAGATAACATAAAAAGCATTCATAGAATTTCTTTTAAAATTAAATTCAAGATTTATTTTCAACCTTTCCTAAGTACTTGTTTTGATTATGTATTTTTTAAATTCCGAATAGATGGATGCCGATCCAAAAGCTTCCAAAGAAAAGGATGCAAAGAATGAAGCCAATGAGCAACAGAAAAAGAAATTGTTAATTCCGAAATTTGCAATTTGCCAGTTGTTAGCAGAGTCAGTCCATTCCTACTCATACTCTTGTAAAATCATTGCTGAGTATACTTTCCAAGGGGGTAGTAGTCCATACGTACCAGAAGTGAGTTATCATACAACATTTCTAAAATATAACTGCATTTTTATTTATCGACAACGTAGTATTTATAATTTGTAAATAATACTATAAAATGCTCATATTATATTTCTTTCAAACATCTTAATTAAACATCAAATATCAATTTTTTTTTTGAAATAGGATTGTACAGCATTAGCTTTCCTTCTTGACCGAATGTTACCTGCCAATCAAGTTATTGGAGAGAAAGATTGTTCTAATATTGTCCGCGATTTGATTTCGGCTATGGCTGGATGTAACCATCTTCCAGATGCTCAAGCTATAGTTATTTCAGAGGTATGAAGCTGATCACTTTATCTTTTGCATGCATGATGAATGATGATGCAAACGCATCACAGTTATTTTCTATTTGCAATGTCAAGTATTGTCTTTCAAACGTTTTCGTTTGTGTAGGTACTTATACTTTCCATCACATGTAAAACGTTTACTATTTTTAATAGGTCAAAGCTGCATTACAGAGAGCTCTTAATCTACGAGAGTCTCCAGATAAACATGCCCGTATTCAGGCACTCGCTGGCCTTATTTGTACCATGATAGAGTCCTGTCCATCTATGCCACCTACTCATATGGTTTCTACTGTTAAACCAACACAGCTAAGGTGAAACATTTTTTATGTTGTTAAAATAAAGTTGCATAATCAATTTTAAAAAGTAAATTGGCTTTTTAGACAGCATGTATCATGGACGTATGGTTCGTAATTATTCTTTTTAAAAATTATATGTATTTTCTTTTGGATTAACAGTATGAATCAAGTTGTAAAATTGCTGATAAAAAAGAACTTGGTTGTTGATTTGGCTCGTATTCCTCATAATATGGACCTTTCAAGTCCTAATATGGCGGGCACAGCAAACGCCTGCTTGAAACCACTTGAATTAATAACCCGAATTGTGAATCAACCTTCTTTACCAACTCTTGTTCGTCCAAGGAAGCCAGCTCAAGCACATGCAGATTCCATCAATAATACTCATACAGGTAAAAACAGAAACAGTCATGTCAAAAGGAAATAGCTATTACCTGTTATTTTAAAATAAGAACGAGTTTAGTTGATTATCATTTCAAGAAACTTATACAGAGTACAGTAATATAAACTAATACACATTTTTTGGAATGGAATTTTAGCAAGTAATTCTGATGACACTCGAGCTCAAGGTGAAGCTGATAATGATGGAGACAACGATAATACACTTTCTGGAGCAGCAGAGAGCTTAGATCCTACGTCAGAAAGTCATACTCAAGATCATGACCAAGGGGATATAAACGACGATGTTCCAGATGTACTAGGAGATATAATGGATCAGCTTTTAGATAGGTTCGTATTTCGTATGCTAGAAATAGCAATATATTGTCTTCTCTTTTTAGCTTTTTTCGTTTTCAACAATAGATACAATGTATTCATAGTTCTGTGAAAACTGTAGAATATGTATTGTAAAGCAAGTCCCAAATATTTATATGGTTATGCATATTTTTGCAGAGATAATGTTGATGAAGCATTGGTTACAGTAGCTAATGATGCTCATAATAATCGTATGGATACCGAGCAAGATTCCAATCAAAGAGAACATGTTTACCAGGCTCGAGAGTTTGATGACGAGCACGACCAAAATGACACTAGCGACTCCGACTCAGATCCTTCTGATGATGATAACGATGAAGATGGAGGTGAAGGAGAAGGTGGGTTAAGAAATTTATATTACATACTTCTATCCATTTATTTCTCTTTCATGATGTTGTATCCATTTAATTACAACTTTTGAAAATATCTTGTGAATATTCGCAAAACGCGTATGAATATTAGGTGAAGATGAGGATGATGAGGACGAAGATGATGACGATGATGAGGATGGTGGGTCAAACTTTGATGATCGTGATCCCGAATTCGAGGAAGAAGGTCTTATTCGCTTTCCTGGAATGGTCGACAGGTGATTTTTTGCTGTTTTTCGAAGAGTATAATTTACATAGTAAGCAGTTATAAACGGTATAAGTATTAAATAAATAAATGTGCATAACTTTTTATTCAAAGGGATGATGAAATGCTGATGGTTCAATACGGTGCAGACCCTGAAAACGCTCCAGTTTTCTTTACTAACAATACTAGCTACAATTTGAATGTCGGATTATTCGATGATCCATTTGTAAATGAACATCCATCCGGATTGAGAACTAATCACCCACTACTTACTGCTCCAATGAACGATCCTCAGACAGTTACAGGAAGTGTAACTACAAGGGGACATCGAGCAGGCCGACAACGAAGATATCAATACATTCAACTCAATCCTCGACATCCTCATCCACCTGCAATTTTACAAAGGTAAGATTTAAAAAAATTATTAATGATTTTGAAAATTATGAACAGAAGGTTAAAGCATGAAGTAGTAGCTAGTATAGTATTACATGAAATTCTGAAAAAATTGGCGACCAAATAAAAGTTTCTACATTTTGTGTTGTTTTACTTTTATTGGGTCTCTACAATATTTTCGTATAAAGTATGCTATTATATTAAATGAAATTACTAAATTATGTCAATTTCATTCTAGATTATTGGGTCCATCGACAGCTCAGGAAGTAATTCAATTAACTACTGGGCAAGCCCTAACTCAAGGAATAAGGGATCATGCCCGACTATTAGTCATGGATGCCACGGCTGTAAGTTTTACTACAACATTCATATAAATGAAAAATGAAAGACATAACATTATAATATAAAAACGCATGATATTTGTAGTTTTGATTGATTATCCAAGACCATGACAGCATTTTCCACATAATTTTAAATTTCAACTAAATGTATAATTACTAGGATCAACCGATTAATCGCAATGGTCCCGGTGGTGCAAATGGTTGTTTAGCAAACTATACGGCGCTTCATTGGTGGTGTGAAGAAGCAAAAGCGTTAGATGGAGAGTCAATGCATGACTGTGTTGTTGGTAAGTGAAATCATAGAATATTCACAGCTATGGAAGATGTGTAGTTTGTAGTTATGAAGGCATGTACAAAATTAAATATGATAAATATAATGTTCAATAAAAAGTTTTCTTAAATTTAATTTATTTTTCTCCCTTTAAAAGCTGTTAAAAGGGCCATCGTTACAGCAGTTGAGGAAGATCGTGATACTGTTTTCAAAGCAAGGCTTGAAAAGAAACAAAAAGAGAATGAAGAAGAATCTCTATCAACCAATCCCGCTGGCCCTAATGCCACACACCTGAGTAAGAAACTGTTTCTTTTTTCATGCGTTTCATTGCAAGTTATTGCGGCATAGAATTTTATTTCAAAACGTTTTAGGATTGCTACTTTCCTTTCTATATTATTCGCTTGTTCCTTGAGCCTTAAAATTACATTAAAATTAAAACAGTGCCAGCTATCAGTGCCTTGATTCTAAAATCTTCAAGTTTATTATAATGTGTGCATAATTTTTCACAATAATGTAGATATTACAAGATCATCAAATCCTCAACCTCGATCGGCTGCTGGAAATAGCATTGAGAATAGAGAGGAAGCTCCTTCAGTTCCCCCCGCCACTGTAACGGCTCAAAGTAAGAAACAAGCTATTTTATGTATTTATGTTTGAATTTCGTATTAGTAGTAACTCGTGCCCATTAGTACACAATTGATTAAAATTTCTAGACTTTCAATGAAAGACTTGTGTAAAATATGCGTCCACAGCTATGAAAGGGTTGATATGATGTTTATTACATAATCTAAATATGTGCACTGTGTACTTATAACTTATAACATTTATGCTTATGTTAAAACAGGTATAATTGAAGAGAGTACCGGCGGAGTGGAAACTTCGATTGTTCCACAGGAAAATGCAGTCCCTATTGAATCTGGCGGAGAAACTGAAAACGTAAATAATCAAGTTATAGACTCGATGGATGATGGAATAAGGGAAGACCAGGACGAAGCAGAAGTCATGATGGACGTAAGAATAATACGACAAGCTGTTTTGCTTGGCGTTTGTTTGAAATTGTGACGTGATTTCTAGTACACATGCCACATGTACCCAATATAGCTATTAGCCTTAGTAGTAACATGAATTGTAAAAAAATGCATTAATTTTTATTCTTATTTTTATGCAGACTCGAACATCGTTGTCACCTCAAGAAGATACTGCTGCCCTAACGTCAATAGATGACGGTGTTTTTACACCAATCGGTGAAAGCAGCAGAATCGACTCTCTTCCTGGTGGTGTTGAAATTATTCAATCAACTGAAGGAGATTCTCAATCACAAGGAAACGATACAGCAATTGAGAACTTAAGTGCTATCCCTCCAGCTTCAGAACAACAACACAAAACTGATACTGAAGAATCAGCATCACTAATCTCTGAAACTCTGCCTCAAACCGCTTCTTCCGAGCCAATTGCTGGACCATCAAATGAACAACCTGTAGGAGCCGCCGGTGGAACGGAAATCAGTGAGCGTCAACCAACTGAAGATTATCGAAGTATTTTAGGAGATCTTGTTGTTCCCGAAGGAGTTGATCCTTCTTTCTTGGCGGCTCTACCAGAAGAAATCCGTCAAGAAGTCATTAATGAACATTTAAGAGCGTAAGTTCCATTTTTATGCCATTTATTGAATAAAATTTAATTTTTTTTATCTAGATAGGAAATAGCAATAAATTTAAAACTGAGTTGTGAAATAAACAAAATATAATTTGAATGCGTTTTAGAATACGTCAATCAACTGAAAGAAATCAACCACAAGCCTCATCATCAACAGCATCCGCGGCTCCAGCTCCTGGTGCTAATGAAAATGCGCCTCCTAGTTTAATGGATGTTAGCCCAGAATTCTTGGCAGCTTTACCACCAAATATTCAAGAAGAAGTCTTGGCACAACAAAGAATTGAGCAACAAAGGCGTGTCGCAACAGCAAGTAATCCAAATGATCCTGTAGACGCAGAAGCATTTTTCAGAAATCTACAACCAGCTCTTCGTCAAGCGGTATGTTATTATTATTAACGAGGCTACAGTAGTCCATTATTAACGTTTATATTATGTGTACCCTCTGCCAATATGTAAACAGTAAAGAATCAGTACAAGCAATGCATTTTATTTTATCCTAATAGATACTGGCTGATATGGAGGAATCGCAAATAGCAGTCTTACCCCCTGAATTAGCAGCTGAAGCACAAAATCTGCGACGTGAATTAGAATCAAGAAATCGTCAACTTTTTCAAGATCACCCTTTCTTTGTCCATAATCATAGTAATCTTTCTTCAATCTTAAGAAATAGTGGTGAGAATATTTACCTCGTTTTAACAAAATTTTAATCTTTTTAAACATTACAGGCTTTTAAAAATTTACTGGCGCATTCTTGATATCATACATAACGATATTAAGGAATCATCAAATAATGAAAATATGGCGATTATTTTGTTGTGTAGGAGTACGATTAAATCCTCGTTATGCGAATGTTATGCATAGTGCTACATCAAGGGCTCATGCTCAATGGGCAACTAGTTGGCCACGATTGACACCAGCTGGTGGCGCACAAAATACTTTGTTAAGGTAAGAACGAAACATTTTTTTAGATACGTAGTAAACTATGTCTGTTTTTATTATGGTATAGTTGCCATTAGTGTTACTTTACCATTTCGTTGTCATTAAATAATGTTTTACTTCATTTTTATTCCTGCAGTGGAAAGGTGAAAGGGAAGCAATTAGTGGACCATGAAACGCTATCGTGTCTTCTTGTATTGCTGTTTGTAGATGAACCTCGTCTCAATACAGGTTAATTACGATGATTTAGCTGAAAAATTTTGAAAAAAAAATTGGCTAATATACTCTGTTCTAAAAAAATATTGTTTGATTGTTTTAGGTCGATTACACCGTGTTTTACGTAATATTTGTTATCATGGACCAACAAGACAATGGGTTATTAAGTCTCTATTATCTGTGATGGAAAGGAGTAATTTGGGTGGTGAAACTCCAGAGGATTCACTGAAAGATAAAAGTACATTTTAATATAACTACTAACAATAACATTTTTTATTTTTTACAATAGAATGTTTGGTGACCTGCGCCACCTAAAACTACGATTGCCAAGATATACACGTTGTTATTTCTTTTTCTTGGGGTTTACGTGATATATATGATTGTCAGCTTGTTGTTTCTATAATGGTAATAATTAATAGTCTATTCTCGTTTTGTTTCAAATGCTATTCTAGATTCAAGAAAATTTCAGATTCAGCCTGCGTGTTGGTTGAATATAAGCTTGGATGCTGCTTTGGGATGCAGGGCCAATGTCTTCCAAATTCAAAAAAGTTTAGCACAGGGCAAGAAAGGTGGATCTGAAACTAGAACGATAGCTATTCATGGCCAAGCTGTCCCACCTATTTGCAGGTAAAAAGTAGTTGTAATTTAATCTTCCTTGAATGGATTGAAATGCAACAAAAACTAAATGTTTTCGTATGTGTGCATGCTTGACATAGAACATAGGTATATTTTAACAAGTATTTTTTCATTTTATTAGTATTTAGTATGTAATTTGTATATTTTTATAAAATATTTTTCTTCTTTGTTCAAAGGCATACGCTTGACGTACTCAGTAATTTGGCAAAGAGTTTCCCAACTCAATTCCTTCCAATGAAAGCTAAAATGGCTCCCATGTTTATGGACACAAATTCTAAATCTACTGAGAAGGATAAAGACAGCCAATCGTCTGGTGGTGATGGAAAAACAAGGTTACCTTCTACCTCTGGGCCCTTGGAAAAGTCTGGTAAAAAGAGTGGAGATAGTGCTGCAGAGT
Organism: Sminthurinus bimaculatus; assembly: GCA_034698285.1. Lineage (NCBI taxonomy): Eukaryota > Metazoa > Arthropoda > Collembola > Symphypleona > Katiannidae > Sminthurinus > Sminthurinus bimaculatus. The sequence continues at coordinate 1,553 of JAQIVE010004521.1, read as the reverse complement.
TTTGGGATCTTTTACTGAAACTTGATACTGCTTCTTCAAGTCGCAAGGTATGTTTCACTGATTTTCACCCACTAATCATATGATTGTTTTGCTTGTACTGTTTTTATCTGTAAAATATTATGTTAAAATTACTGGGGGTTTTTTTTTTACAAAATTCAAAGCAAAACTTGTATAACCATTATATTGTGTTTGTTAAAACAGGGTAAAAGTCTGGCAAAGGTTCATTTGAATAGTAGTATACCCGATCAAATACCGTCAGCTGTATCCTTCGAAGCCTCTGCCTTTGGCCAACTAATTCAAATGCTTTCCTTTCCTTTCATCCGAAGATCTTCAATGCTGACTGACAGATTACTTCGTCTCCTAAGCCTCATCTCATTAGGTAAGGATCTTTTTTGTGGATGTATACTGCTTGATTTTAGGTCATACGAATGTATGTAATGACTTTAAAATGTAACTCAAAATGAGGGACTGAAAATGTTATTGGTTAAGTTTTCCTTGCTCTAACAGAGAATACTTTTTTGATTGCACAGGCATTCCAGATACGTCGGGATATGGAAGGAAAATAATGCTTCTTGACACTGATGCAAATAAAGATACTTCTACTCAAATTTCTGAGACTTATTTAAGACTTATAGTTGATGTTATTACGTCCAAGAGTTGTTCTGAAGAGGGGCTTGAAGAAGCAACATCACTTCTTCTCAATCTGTCTTATGGACCACCAGCGACTAGAGATAAGGTAAACCATAATACTAAGTAATCTAATATGCCAATATGTACCAGTTACCTGAGTCTAATATCAAATATATACTTACACTAGAGCGTTGTAACCTACGTGCATCATTTAATTGCATGCATTTTTTTTGGCTTCAGATTTTATCACTACTTGTTGAAGGTGTTAAAGAATTGGGCAATGTCGTTCAACGTCACATTGCTGCCCTTATGAATGAATTAAAGATCATGAACAAAGCCCTGAATAGTGAAAGTAAAGAAGCGACTGATGAATCAGGTGGTGGTAGTAGCGGAGCTCAATCGTCATCATCTGAGTTAGAAACTGGTGATAAATTATTTAAAGGAACTCTGATCAATAGGTAAGTAAATGTTTACAAAATTGTTTTTTTCTAAAGATTTAAGCGGCTTGTGTATAAATCATCACTTAAAAAAATGAACTATCACCATAAAACTTATGAAATCATCACCCGATCGACTACATGAAAAATTATTCCTAAAACAAGTTCGCGCGAATCACGATAGGGGGTTTTCAAACCTCTTAATTAATAAACACAACATGTTATAGTTACCATTAATTTTCCCCAAAACTAATTTACTTTTTATTTACACATTATTGATACAACCAAAGTTACACTAGCCAAAAGATTCGTGGAAAGTTCAGGTTTAAAAAAAATCGGTTTCGACCCGATTTTTCGGGTTTTTGACCAACTTAACGGTAGAAAAAATGGGAAACCCTTGCATATTCGTGATGCATAGGTCAAATAGGTGCTATACAGGGTGGCCCATAAGTTCTGACAATTTTCTTTAGAATGCTGTAACTTTTT
>JAQIVE010004520.1:0-14408 GCA_034698285.1 Sminthurinus bimaculatus | reverse complement strand
CTCCAGTCAATATTTGAGGAGTGGTAATGTTGGGCATTTTCAAGCGTATCAAAATCAATGCAACAAAGAAAACAGCAGAGTTCCGATTCTAAATTGGGAATGGTTCGCTGTTTAATGTAAAATGTAAAATACAATTAAATACAATACACAGTAAAAATTAAAACCTGATCCAAGAGGACTGCTGCTAAATCAGTGCTTATCACTACCTGTTTTTTTACTCTTTTTGCCATGAATTTCAATCAATTACGGTTTAGTGATTACCTATCTTTCCATATTCATTCGAATTTATTCTAGATGTTCTAATTATGGGCAAAAGATAGCAAAAAAATTATCTACTCGTCTCCTTACTCATACATATTATGTGTTGATGAATAGTGTGTGTAGTATGTATGACGTATATGACAACGGTAACGATCCCTTATAAAGGAATCTCATCAAAAAATATCGAGATTTTGACACGATTTTGGTCGAAAATATTGCCAACTCTGACCAAATTTTGATGAGATTTTCATGAATTGTCATCGAAATGGCGCCAAAGTTTCATCATAATATGTTGTCATAAATTTACATTCCGTTTTTCCAGTACAAAACCCCGACGTTAAAATTTTCAACCTACGAAAAATTACTAGAATTCCTACCCAACATTATTGTGTAAATAGGAAGCTCTGATTTTTCAAAGCCGAAATTTTGGAAGGGCATAAACGGAAAACGGAATAAGTTGATTCGTCAGCCAAAAAATACTTGGTATTTGCGGTTGACGAATTAATTATTTCCGTTAGTAGGTCAATGCTAGGATATTGATGATGACGATGATGCTTTTTGTATGATGTATCATCAATTTCCACGATATTGGAGCTCCGAGTCGTGTATACGTTATGGATGTATATACATACAACTTTTTTTATCTTCCGGCAATTGTGTTTTGTCACTGGTAGAAATCCCCGAGTGACAAGTTCGAATTGATATGTACATATGTACAAAAGCACAATTTGTTGATGCCGATCCAGTGAGTGTTTTTTCCTGGGCTGTCGAAAACAAGATACTGTTTACTGATATCATGATCAGAATTACGCGTTTTTATCACAGAAAAACGCCAAACTAAATCCAAAATTCAAGGCCTGAGTCACAAATGACAAGTAACAATTTCGTTATTTATAGTTTATAGGCATATATTCATACTGTCGATGAAACGTAATAAAAATATGCCACAGATTTTAGTGCATGGGTAAATACTTACTGTAGACATTCATACTTTATATCAAATTCGAGGGCCTGTCAAATTTTTGCTCGGAAATCAGAAAAATGCTGTGAATGCTCCACGTTTTTTAAACGGTACATTGTATGTACATAAAAGGGCCAAAGGTGATGGACGACCATCATTTTTATGATATAAATCACAAGTATGACAAACATTCAATTATCCCATTTAGGATTCTGTATTTTAATGAAAATTGAACATTATTCATTATTCAACATCCAGCATCCAGCTGCACTCGCAGAATATTGTTTACTTCTCCAGTCCCCCTGATTTGTGTTTTGCCTTATTAAATTAAATGGACGATAATCTGCACGTTTTAATGTACATATTTATACTTTCAATGAAATGATTTGATTGTAAAGTTTAATGTATTTACTCACAATCAGAGCAACGCAACGGATGGAAAATGAAAGCAGGAAAATCCTGCCTTACTTACTCGCCCAATATTTCCCAGACGCTTTCCCAGGAGCGTATTGCAAGGGGGAAACATTTCCCGTTCTGTGCCCCTCAATCTTTCCAGAATACCAAAAATCAACAAAAGCGTCCACAAAATAAAACCAGACATTTTTTAGCATCATAAGAGAAAAGACGGTAATTCACTATAAACTATAACCAGACAGGTTACAACATGGATTACAATTCAGGCTACATCATCATGCATTGCATCTCATATCACGGGGATACAAAACGAAGCCTCTATCATTAGCATGCTTTTTTTGTCTGATTTTTTCCTCCGTTATAACAAGAATAGCGTATAAAAATGCAGTGTACAGTGTACAGTCTGCCGTACCAAATTATGCAATAAACGTGCAATATTATCGAATATAATATATACGTAGAAAGTAGAAAAGAAGAGGAGACCAGCTCGAATCTCGAATCTTTTGGATGTTGAATAGGTGCTGGAGTTGGAGTTGAAGTTGAACGTCAACACTAATACTTTTGGTCCGACAAATTCTTCATTGCATATCTATTATACAACATGTACTCTATGTAGTCTCGAGTCGAGTAAATATGCAGCACGAATTCTCTCTTTCCTTTCTCTCTCTCTCTTTCTGTCTCGTACATAATTATGATGATTACCTTTATTATGCAGAGCGGAGAGAGTGGACCCAAAATTATTACCGAATGAACGTGAACGTGCACACTGCACACTTTTCTACATTCTGCATACAGCTATCAAGTGTACAACACGTTTAAAATATATCATCATACTCGTATAATATAATATATAAGTATGTGCTGCTACATATTATACACGATGATAACTTGATAACACAAATTACAGATTGTATTGTGCTGCACAAAAATACTGCAGAATGCAGCATGTTCTGCAACACCTACAAAAACACCACGTCCGAATATTATTTAATGTATGTAGTACAACCATGCAGTACTGCACCGTGTATCCATAATATTTAACGTCCTTTTTAGAAAAATCCCTAGAAAATTTCATGTGGACGAAATTCTTCCTGACGATTTTTTTTCCTTATGATTTTCTCGTATTATGTCCAGACTCATCAGATGCTGCAATATTAAAATGCATTTTTATGCACCAAACGTTTTTAAAACAAATTACTTACAAAGTAAACGAAAAATCGTCTGCCTGAATAGTAAATGTGTAATATTTAATTTTTAAGAATTTGCCCTTACGATTAGCCTGAAATTTTATACAAATATGTAAACATAGAATCAAGGGATTTCTCCCTGAAATTTTTACATTATTTTCTTCAATGTTTGCTCAGTGACATTGTATGATTATGAATAGGATTTTGATCTAGATATTTATATTCCAGGCTCAAAGTTTGCTCTACCTTATAGAGCATGTAAAAAAATACGTATTCAAGTGCACTTTTCTTTTGTTTGCTTATGAGATGAACCACACACACGTGACACGCGAGAGTATAGCTTATTAGCATTATTTACACAACTTTTCCCTGTCATTTTTATTCGGTGCATATGTATTTTAACAATAAGAGCCATAATATTGTTCGACTTTTGAAGTTGGATTTGGATTCTGGATTTTAACTTTTAACTTTGCCTTGTTGGTTTTTCGTGGGCTTTTGTCCTCGACTTGGAATCTGCACTACTAATATTTAAAGAGAGCGGCTAATTGGGCTGAAAAAAGTTTTTTTAAAAGTTGAATAGGGTTAGTTAGCAAGTATTTGAGTTGGACTGTGCAGCATTTATGTACAAAATACATTATACATGCATACAAATATTTTAGTATTGTATGCATATTGCATATCTTCGACGTATAGCTCTAGAATTGCAGAACGTGGAAGGAGAAATGATGAAGATGACGAAGAAGAAAAAAAAGGCGATGAGCTCGTAAAATATGGGAGGATTTTATGTGTTGTTTGCTCGACTTGGACTCTGGGGGAGGAGGTGATAGAATGCAAGCATCAAGATCTATCTATCTATCTGTATTCTGTATAATACACATAATAATATACATAATACATAAGTATATATTAGTCTCACGACCAAGAGGAAGAAAAATACAGATGAAGAAAACTGGACCTATTTGTTTGAATTATAGGAATGATCTCGTTCTTGTTCTTTCAACTACATATACCCACTTGCTACGCTATACATACTTATACATATTTGACTATATCAAAAAATATTTCTATTTTATACATTATTCATGCTCCCTACAGTACACAGATACATGTATACATGATATAGGTGTATTTTATGTGTATTGTAGATTGTACAGTGGAGAGTTGCAAACCTCAAAAAATTGCCCACAAGCCTCCGGCTCCAGATCTCCTGCTGCTGTATTAATACTTACTTACAGTAGATACAGTTGCTACTCGTCGAACTCATGCAATGCATGCTCCTCCAATTCGAATTCAAATTCAAATTTGTATTCCTATGTATATTTTTTCCAAGGAAAAAAACTAGACTAGAGCTAGACTGGAAGCAAAATAGGTGATGAAGAAGATCAGGACGACTCTCTTCCATTTTGACTGTGTGTATGTGTGTGTGTCTGTTGTCGAATCTTCAATCTTTTTTCTATTCTTTATTATTTTCGCTCAATTTTCTCATTCTCAAACTCAATTTCCTCGGGTCCACTGCGTGAACGGTGAGCGGCGGAGGTGGATGCCAATGCCGTGCGGAGCCTGATGCATGACATGCCATGCCAAGGCAAAAAGCAAAACCAATCCAAAGGACGGATAGAGCTGAGGATGAAAATGAAGATGAAGGATTCCATTCAATTTCATACTCGCGGTATGTGTAGATATGTGTGTTATTCATTTCATGTGTGCACCTTCCTCTTGGACCTATATGTATAAGGAAGTATAAATCCCATCCAGTCCATCGGCAATAAGTGTATTGTGTGTGTGTGTGTGTGTGGATGTGGAAATGAGAGAGAGAGAGAAAGAGAGGAAGATAAAATATAGTTGTCTGCTGTCTCCTCAGAAATCATCACCTCTTCTCGCCTCTCTTTGAACTTTGAGCAAATAGTGCTGATGAACGATTATTACTTTTCCTCGCCGCTCGCTCTGTTCTTTCTACATACATACTACGTACACATTTTTACCACGTTACATATTTATGTATGTGCACGATCCCGTGTTATATTAGTATTAGTATGTAGATATACCGAGATTTTTTCCTCGTACATTTATTATACGCACAAGTATGTTTGCTATTTGCTTTTGTGTGTGATATAACATAAAATAAATATAATATTTGTGCATGTCTGCTTGTTAACTTGTATGTATTATGTGCATACTGCATACTATACGCACTCCATTCGATAGTCGATTGTCTTGCTTGACTGTTGAAAAATTTCAATCTCGAGTCGTCTGTCTTATCCTTGTTGAAGCCTTCCTCTTGATTTGCCTCCTTCCCTAAGTACAATATATCATGCTTTCTTTTCCTTGGTTTTTGCGTCGGTTTTCCTCAATGGCGAAATGTATGTATGTACTTATATGTACGAGTAATGTATAAATGACCGGTGTTCGAATTGGTTTTGTATTATGTATTTGTTCGTCAGACAGGGTCTAAAATACGTAGAATACAGAGAATGAATTCTTCTACAGTCGTCAAATGCCATTTTTACTCGTGACAGGTCAAAACAGAACGAAAAAAAGTATTTATTTTACTTATAATATTTGCAAAGGAAAAAATCAGCAATTGTAGGAATTCGACGCCGTCTGTAAAAAAAGATGATGAATGATGAATTTTGATATTTTTGATCATGAGATGTCTGCCGACTATCAACTACCAAGTATTTATTTAATACATAAACTACATGGGTAATTGGCAGGTAACTAGTAACTAGTGTGAAAATGAAAGTGGAAGGATAAGCCGATAAGCACAGAAAATGAAATCAAAAGTAAAATTTTAAAGGTAAACATGACGCTTAAAAATTGACGGGTACTTATTGTTAGTTAAGTATAAATATGTACTTAAGTGCGGCGTGAAATCGTAAACGTAGAGGCAGGAATTTAAATAATATCTTTAATTGAGACAGATAAAGTTCAGTGGCAGACAGATCCATTTTGAAAGGAATTATTTTGTATATATAGAGATAGACTAGGAACAGACAGACGAAAGACAGAAACAAAAGTTGCATCTATTTACTATTTACTATATTTAATGCCTAAGTTGCCGACAATTTCAATGTTTCTTGCGGAATGTGGGAAAAACTTACCATGAAATTCCTGAAAATTCTAATATTATATGAGTACGGACTACGGACTATGGACACTACTGGAGAAGCTAAATGATGAGTTCAATGCAATGCCGAGTCCAATTACAAAATCAAAAGGGAAAGTTAATTTCCTTTGTTGGATCAAAAGTCAAAAGAACACAATTTGATAGAAAAATTCGAGTCCATTTTAAGTATGAATCGGGCTCTAATATTATCTTTTGAAATAAACAGTCTGGTTCCCGTTGAACTGCCCTGAACGTGAGATTCCATTAACATGCATTTTTTGTATTATTTGCGTTTCTCCCTCTTGTTTTTTGTCTTACGGTCAGTCAGACAGACAGATAATATTATACTTGACTTAATTTTAGTAGCACCGCTTTTCTAATGCCTAATGCTTTTCTCTACGTATTAGATGTGTAATAATAATATCACACAGCTTACAATATGTAAAAGCATAAGAAATGCTGATATATTTTATGATATGAAAATGCACACACCACACACACACATTTTCATTTTCCTTTCCATGTCCAAGTCGTCGTCGTCATTCTCATTTTCATGCTCATTCTATGTTCTGGAGAATCAAGATTCGAGCCACACGCAAATCGAAATATAGAAACTTGTCTCGTCTCTTTCGTTCCTTCTTTCTCAACCAAGCCAAGGTAGGTTTATAATATCGAGTTGAGAACTAACAGGTAACCATTAGAGGAAAAAGCCAGCACTCTGGCTCTCACTATGTACTGACGGTCGCTGATGGTGATGGTTTTGTTTTTGCCTGGTGATGATGATGATGATGTGATGGGTAAGTAAGTTGGTTTGGTGAGAGGGTAGGTAAAAGATATTGAGTGAGACTCTTTCCTTTTCCTTCTATGCATATTATAATATTCTGTTCTGTTCTGCCTGTCAGTATCAAGTCGCAGAGTAGAGTGGAGTGGAGTGAAGGTAGTTCTAGTCGTGCAGCGTTTCTTGGTCTGTCACTTGACTTTTATTTCGTGGACGGCTCCTTCCCTTGAAAATGGGGCTACTGTATAATTAAGCAGAAATTAGGGAAGATTTTCCACAAATAATGTCTCACGGAGCTCCGAGCGATGCGATGCAATGCAATGCAATGCCATGGTCAGACATCAGACAACATCGTCATTATTACTGTACGAAGAATATATCAAGTATTATGAGCATCAAGACGTTTATGTATTTAGAACCAGGAATATATAAAGCATTTATTCATTTTCCAGACAATTCGTACTCCCATTCTTCAGCATTACATATATAATATTGGTGTAAGTATTTAGTTGCAGAGTTCAGTTCAAAATTACAAACGGACTGCAAGCATTTGAGTACCATTTGCAGTCACATTTTTGATAATGCTGGATAAAATCATTCAGAATGTACTTGACGCAATTATGCGTATTGCGTAAGTATTTTGGGGTTACCCTGGGAAAAAAATCTTGTCAAAAAATCTTATGACGTGTTGACACAATTTTGGTCAAAAATCTTTGTCTCAACTTTGATCAACGTTTGATGAGATTTTTATGATGTTTCATCAAAATCTCATCAAAAATTCTCAAACTTGTCAAATATCATCGAATTTTCATGATGTTTCATCAAAATTTTATCAAAAATTGTCAAATCTCATCAAATTTTCGTGAGACTTGATAAGATTTGTTTCTAAGGGTAGTTTTATAGAAAAATATTGTTTAAAAGTTGCCTTTTTATAGAGCCTTTGGAAATTTTTGCAGGCATCGGAGGAAACGAAAATAAAGAAGAGAATTTTTGAACAAAATTACAAGCTAAGAATCCACTATTTTATTTTACTCACATGACTTTACATGAGTATCAACTCCAGGACACTGAATTTTCTTACATTTTGGGAATCTTTTACTTTACTGTAATCTTGAAGACTTTTCCCCGCAGCTGTATCAAATACTATAATAATGTATAGGTAATAAGTAATAAGTATAAGTAATATGTATGCATATGGGTAAAGGCAATAACAAATAATGAATAATCGGTTGAGAATTAACATACATTGGCATTGTGTGAGAACACGAAAAAACATTAAAACCATTAAAAAGCCAAACCTGTTGAATTTCCTTGCGCCACACAATACACAATCAACAATTGTTGTATGTATTATTATGTATTATTTTCTATATCTCTTATACATACATTATCATTATATACATACATATACATATACGAGATATCGTATTGTTCGATCCTCCTCCATTTCATTTCATTCCATTGTATTGTTATTTGTTATGTTCTTGACACTGACTCCTTGTTCTTGGTCTCTCTCGTTGATTCCTGATATTGATAGGGTATCCCATCGTCATCGTCAATTTTCATGTGCATAAGTATGCATATGTATGTTGTGTGTGTTTTCTCTGTCTCTCGCCACTCTGTCAATGGTTGAGATAAGTTCCTCTTTTATGGCTTTTCTGTGTAATTGTTCTCTGCTTCTTCTTCATTGTCGTCGTGAAGCGTGAGGGTGAAGGTGAGGATTTGTATATTTGTAAAAAGATGTAAAAGAAAAGGCGAGATGCTCATTGTCAGTTTGTGTGTGTGTGTGTTTTGTGTATTGAGCCGAGAGAAAAATGCTCATTTAAATTCTAGTGTCAAAAACATCGTCATGTAGGATTTTACTATTTTACACATTATTTCACCTTTTTCTATTTATCTACTTATGCAACAACTATCCTTTTTTTCTCAGGTTAAAATGTTTAATAATACTGTCTCATAATATGTATGCAGACACTTTTTTACTTATGTAAGTAACTTTATATTATTTTGTATGGGTATTTCTTCTTGTTTGTCAATTTCGCTTTATTTCCTTCTGCATAAATGTATATATAAAAGTATATCGCCTTGTCCAATCTATCGAGATGAGTGAAGGAATCTCAAGTTTGGATGAAATTGGACATTTTTCTTGTGTTTTGAGATTGGGAAACATTTTTATTTTTTATATAATCTACTCATTTTTTTAAATATGGTCTGTATTTATGTGGATTTTGTTTACAGACTTCAGACTTACCTCTATGTATGTATGTGTACTTAAAATGATGGGGGGACATAAAGTCGTGAAAATAAAAAGAAACACGGACCATATAAAATGTACAGAATAATACATACTTACATATGGCAGGCCAAAATAAATAACAACTCGTTGCTATGGAAATGCCATATACTAATATACAGACCTAATTCGTTTATTATTGCGACCCGCCATATGATATGATAATTATTACAGATGGTTTTATTATTTTTGTTTTTACCATTTACCATTTGCACAACACATATAACTGTATTTTACATAATATTACATAGCTGTCCTGTAACAATAAAATTAAAATGTAGAAAAACAGGGAGCCTGTTTTATGTAGTATGTAATACAGAATTTTTTGAAAAGTTTGACGATTAAATAAGATATATAAGATACCGTGGATTTTATTTGGATTGAAGTTTTGATTGTCGATGTCGATGAAAAGCGAAAAAGATGAAAGGCATAATATTTTGTATTTACCTAGCAGGTAAAAAGATGCAAAGGAAAGATACAGATTGAGACAAACCAGCTTTAAATTATTAGGATTTTGATAGGTATACGTTGATAACTATAGCTGAACAAGAATGAACCGAAAAGTAAATTAGAAGGTTTTACGAAATTAAAAAATACTCTGTACTCTGTAATAATATTTAATGTATAGTATTTTTGTTTACTTTACGTTAATTTGTCCATTAAAAATTAGCCGTCATTAGCCAACGATTCGGCAAAGATTATTATTATGTAATGAGAGAGTTGAGAGTTGAAACAAGTCCGACGTTTTTTAATGTTCCCTTTTGTTTTTTATTATTAACCTTCATTAAATTATGAATGAGAGTACATATTATACATAGAGTGAATCTTTTCCTTTATTCTTCCTCTAATCCTCTTCTAAATGTGCAGTTCTCATTTCTAATAGATCAAATCCATATTGGGTAATTATATACAGCATACAGCTATAGATTGAGATGGGACATGGGATGCACTTTTGAGATTGAGATTGGAGCACAAGATAGATTATGGGGCTGATCTTATCTCTATACCTATTACCTATTATGATATGATACATTAACATTAGGATGTCCATATCGATATCTCGAATCATCTTCAATATGTATATCAATATAATATAGCTTAAAGTCTCCAGATCCAGCAAGAAAATCAAGAATCAACCAATCAACTCATCAGCCATAGCCCTATTTTTATTTCCATTATTGCTCGAAATGGCTCTTAAATGGAGTTTTAAGTTTACTCCCATATATTTATCATCCTCTGTGGTCTCGTCCTCGACTCAACTATCTAGCAATAAATAAATACACTAGCTCTGAACGAAACCAAGTAAAAAGTACCTTATAGCTTATCATATATCATATCATATCAACTGGGGCATCCACGTACGATTACGATTAGTATCTACAATCTATGCTTAAACTTGCAGGTTGGATTTTACTTTAGTTTTTTCTCACCGCCCCGAACCGAAATGAGAAATATGTTGGAAAAAGTATCCGTGATATCGTACAAAATTCTTCGTACATTTTACTACTAAAATACATAAGTATTCTAACAATAAGTTATGTAATATACCAAACCAAAGGTGTTGGTGTGTGTTTCATAATATTTTAATGTGTATTGTGTATCCTATAAAGCAAAATAGCTCCATTTTCCCGTTTATTTACTTATTCATGAAGCTTTCCCCCCTTTTCCTATGTACCTGACTGTTGAAATGTTGAAGCTATGTATAAAAGCTAAAAGTCAACGGAGCTATTTTATTTGGATGTTTGGACTTGAAATCACATGCATTCAACGTCGACGGGTTCGACGGTTCTGTCCACTGTCCATTCGGTCACCATAATTTAAGGGGATTATTATGATATCATGATTATGAATTATGATTATTATCAACTATCAACTTATCAACTTGCAACATCATTATATTCGGATAATTCATAATAATTGAACTCTATAATGTGAAATGAAGACATTCATTTCATCGCAGACATCGACATCGACATCATACCGTCATAGTTCATTGTCAGCTAAAGTATACTTTTACGTACACGTAAGTATACCTATGATATAGTCATTATCTTTTCCCCCAGGTACAGTTTTACTCTTCACATCGTTATTTTATCGATCATTTCTCAACCGCGTTCTGCTTGTTTTCACCATTTCCCTTTATTCCCTTTGCCTTTGGAAAGTTTGATAAGTAAACAAAAGAAAATGAAAGGAATTTTATCGTGTATACTTGACTTAGGTACCTTAGCTATTAACTATTAAAAAAGCTCATTTTGAGTGTGCAGTAGTTCAAAATTTGATTTAAAATCTTATCACAATATTTGTATTTCTCTCCCACATTTGGTTTTCTTTACTTTGACAGAAGAAAGAAGAGAGAGCCAAGAAAATCCATAGTTTTGTTTTGCTGGAGGCTGGAGAAAGTGCGAATGGATTTTTTTCAAATTATTGGAAATTGGAAATAAGTGCATGCACACTGGACAATGTTATTAATAGTTAATAGAAAAATGAAGACAAAAGGGCGAACTTTTATCATGAAAATTGGTTTTACGTACATAATTTTAAATTTTTTAGGCAAAATAGCAAAAGTTTATTTAGATACAACAATACAAACTTTAATTTTTATTATCTCACATCCCTATGACCGCTTCATTGTTTTTGTATGGTGTGTGGTCGAGGTCGTTGTAATGTAAATGTTGAGATGATTCCTGGGTAAAAATCCTTGCATATTTTCATTTTTCATGCAGATGATGTTGATTTTTATAGCATATCTTGAACACTATACATATAAGTACGGTCATAGTCTTTCACTGTTTGTAGTTTGCACATGTACATACAATCAACAATAATTCTAACTTTGACTCTGACTCTTCGTCATGATCAGAGATGATCATGATGCAAGATGCAAAAGATACGATGATACCACACCATATTATGTGCTGGTTAATGGCGCATTGTGTATATTTTATCATGTTACATACTACATACTGCATACTACACAATAATAAAATAATATATTATAAGATAAAATTGCATCGTAAAAATAAAGGTTTAGTCTTCATTCTACGTTTTCCATGTGCATTATGTATTTTCTTTTGAGGAATTTTAGGATTTTCAAACTCTTCTCAATATCCTCAATAGTGACTCTAATAATATTATTTGTGTACATAATGAACACAAGAAAAAAGATGGTAATGTGCTGTTTGCTGTTACAGCAGGCTCTCATGCTTGGGTTCTGTATACTGTATACTACATATTTTATTTATGTGAAAACGTCGTGTCTTCGGTGTCTCCGCCTCCCTCTTCTTCAAGTCTCTTAAGTCGACGTCGACGTCTTTTTCCAACATCCAAATGCAAGTTCCAAGAACCGACAATATTATACCTACACTACTTACTACTTACATATTATAACAATAGATAAAGAAAAGCGTGTTGGTATGCAATTGTACTGAATTGTGAACAGAGAACAGAGTGCAAGTAAACTTGTTCTTCTCCCTGATGTTTTCCCTAAATGCGGAAAAGGTGGGCACAAAAATTAAAAAATATTGTCTACATATTTTAGGTAAGTAGGAACATGTGAGGAACACCTCTTGTGCAGTTTTATTATGTGTATATATCTAGCATTTTTTATTTTAAATGTTAAAGACCTCAGGTCTCGCATTCAACCTTTTTCGCAACAAATTATTCGTATTATTATTACCTTTTCACACTTGTTCTTGTTCCTGTCACCATTCAGCTTTGCAGCTCACGACTCAATAAGGATAAAAAAAGTCAAAAGTCAAGTTTATAAGATGTACAATCTTTTTCATCTCAAATATTTAAACCTTGGGTGCAAAAATCACAATGAAAGAAAAATATGTAAAAAATATTTGAGTTTATTTCAATCTTGATCAAAATGATCTTCATCTTCTCGTATCTGATAAAAGTCAATAATAATCGTCCAGGTTTGATGTTCAATGTTTGATCTTGCTAAAAACAATTTCAAATTTTTTCAAGTATAAGTACACATGAGATTAATGGAAATAATATTGGAAAATGGGATGAAACAAGATGAATGATGAAGAAAGAAGGAGCAAATACATGACGATGATGATGATGATGATGATACTATGTATATATAAATAATAATATACGTAATACGTAGGCTTACCCCTCATCTTCTTTTTCATTTTGTTTTGGATAGCAGTTTTCTGGTATTTTCGTGGACGGAGTCAAGTCAAGTGCTGGACTTTATTTTATTTTAACCAGAGAAACGAGGACCAAATTACGGGTATCTAACTTCTAGCAGATGATTATTACAGTCTCGTCATGTACTCGGCACATACATTATCATTTTCTATATCCCCAATCTATTTTCCACTGTACATACATATATTGCTTATAAAACAACACATTTCAGCTTTTGTTTTTGTTATGTATGTAAGTCTATGTAAGTATAAAATTGTCTGTATGTTTTATTTTTCTCATTTCCATTGAAATACAAACAACAGGAACGTTCTTCTTTTATTCCCTGTGTAAAACTCCCCTTTGACTCCGTCTCCCTGCTATTATCATATTATTATTCTGTATGTACTTTATTTACTGTGTGTAGTGTGTACTGCCTACTCAATGCTACTCAACTCTGTAGGTATATGTACATTTTACATTTGCTACCTACATATTATCATGTATAATATTATATATGCAGAGGAATGATGAAAAACGAAGAGGACGAGCACAGTAAGTAGTAAAACACTAAATATGCATTTATTCCGGAAAAAAAGTCAACACGATTTCAGTTTTTTTTTTCATTCTTTTCTTCGTCTTCTTGCCTTGTTCTTGATTCCTGATGCTCTTCTCTCTCTCTCTCTCTCATCCCCACTTTAACAACGACTGAAACGCTGAAACTAAACTTACTGAACAATAACAAAACAACAGACATAACTAGAAGGAGAATCTTTATTCTTTTTTCCTATCTATCTCTGGATGCATAATATAGATAGAGGATAGAGAGACTTGCATCTTGCATCTTCTATCGTATGTATGTATGTAAAAATTCTCATCATCCTCATCCTCTCGTCCTCTGTTTTATCGCTTTTCCACCGATCCTCGATCCTCCTCCACGTTATGTATTTTTTTCCATTTTCTCGACTCAAATTCTACTTACTTTATTATAACTTGCTCTCGCTTCATTCCTCGTTTTCTTTCTCTCTATCCTCCTGTGTTATGTAATATTATTTCATTTGGAATTTCAATGAAGGTTTTTCAGTTTTAGTTTTCCATTCAGCTTTTAGCTTTATATTATTCTTCCTCTCTTGTTGTGTGTTGTGTATTACGATTATGATTATATTATTATGTATGTATAATGTATATATACGCACTTTCTTTGGATTGTCGATGGGCTGATGCTGATGTTGGTTGATGGTTTTGATGCTGTTCATTTTCAGATGCAC
>JAQIVE010004519.1:0-14411 GCA_034698285.1 Sminthurinus bimaculatus | reverse complement strand
GGGAGAGAGGAAAAGAGAGTTTCCTACTGACTTGCTTGCCTGCCTGCTGGTGTATGTATGGAGTCTCCCTGTGAGTTTTCCCGTATAGTCTGTTCCAAGGGATTTTTCCTATGCAGTGGGGGGAATAATATATGGAAACACACACATCGAGTAAAATGGAGAAAGGAAAAAAATCGAGAATGAACGAGAGGCAAAAATATTCCAGAGGAGAATATAACTAGAAGAGATTTGGAGAAAATTGCCAATATTTCCTAAAAAGTTGCACTCTCCAGCTCCATTCGTTTCTATGGCTTTAGTATTACGAGTTTTTGTTTCGTGCCATATTTTTGCAATACAATTTCCATAGCATATTGCAAATACATACTTGTACTCTTGTGTAATGAGTAAAACATAAAAAGTGCAGATTGTTACATAAAAGTTTTCTTTTGTTCTTCAAAAGCAAAAGAATTTTCAAAAGTTCTTGAGATGCTCCGTCAAAATGGGAAAAAAAGTAGAACTACATATAAGTAAATCTATAGAATTTTGTGCTTTCATATAGTGTCGATTTGTGCAAAATTTTATTGAAATGTTTGTTTTTTTTCTTTGTTTGAATTCAGGTATGGATCACGAAGAGGAGTGCGAGTGGGGCTCCCGAAACGGAGGAGCAAGTGGTTTGCTAAACAGTTGTGAGGAGGCTGGCTCCGACATGATGATGATGGTTGGGAGTGGAGGCCGAGATTCAGCCAATAGTCAGTTTGAATCCTGCTATATTGATTCCGCGCTGCCGAGTGACTCGGACCACGGCTACGACCACCACAGCTCTGAAGAGGAGCTGGAGGTGATCAACAGTAGCTACAATGAGGTGGACGATCTCCATAATGACAATGACAACCTACTGGGTGACGACGAGGTCCGGGGTCCAGGCTGTGAAAACAAGCGCAAGTGGTCTCAGGTCGCCGCCAACCGTCTTAGCGTTGAAAGTACCAGCAGCTCAGATGACGAGGTGCAAGGCTTACTTCGACCTCTCTCAACCCCTGTGGAATTCTGCACATCGCCACCAGGTAAATACATTTTACTTTATTTTCACTTTACTCTTAAACTTATGTATGTAATATGTACAATTATTTCATTGTGAAATTACGCATTATTTTTTCTCCAGTATTTTGACCATTATTTTTCTAAATGATTGTCTTTTTCCAGTCGATGTGCACAAACCCAGTCGGTCTCAGTCTCCCCCACCAAAACTGTTTCTCTTCTCGACCCCGGGTAGCGAGGAGGGCGTGAGTAGCTCAGTGGGTAGTGGCGGTGTTGGGGGCTCGACCACTTCCATCCCCGGTGGTGCACTTATCAATGGCGGTCTGAGTGGCGGAGTGTTTCGCGGCGTCCGCACTCGCTTCGACCGACATCATCTCCTCACAACTACAGAGAATAATCTGTACAACTGCAATAGTACTACGTCGTCGACTACGACTACGACCGGCGTTGGTAATCTTAGTAATAGCAACACTAATAGTAACGGTAGCAATCCGGTCATTATTGAAACTAACGGATTGGCGGATCAACGCCAAGATGGCCGATCTCATCATCTTTTGGAAGCTTCTTCTTCTTCTTCGTCTCCCTCACCTTCATCTTGTAATAATGCTATTATTTCTTCTATTTCTTCAACTACTACTACTACTTCTTCTATTATTTCTGCGGGTGCTCCTCCAGCTCCTTCTATTGGACGACGATCCCCTAGAACTAACAGAGAATCCTCTTCACGAAAACGGCATCGTCATCATAATCCAAGACACATTCAGAGACCTTGGCTCGATTTTGAAAAGATGCAGCAGGTAACCATCACATTCTTTATTTCTTTCTCCTTTTATCCTCTTTTATCATAGATAGCTACATAAGATACATACTTCAAAGCATACTTACATACTTAGGTTTCTATATGTATGAAGCTTCCTTTTCCTTTCTTTCTCCCTCATCTACCTTACATCTCTGTATTATATTACATTTAAATTACATAGAAAATCTCCCCCTCTTATTCTCCACATTCTATGTGTATATTGTAAGATATATGCATCAGTCATCGTCATCATTCTCATCTAGTTTGGAATTTTACAATTTACCACAAAAAACCCAGAACCTTCTCCTGTTTTAATTTCCCCTCTTCTTCTTATATTTAGAATAATAATATCCGTGTAACTATACACGGCATAGTGTAATTTGTTTCGTGGATCGCAGAAAAACGCTGTATAGCATTCTTTAATTAAGGGAGCGATTGCAGAGTTATTACCCTGATTTTAAATTTTAAATATTCTGTTATTATTATGATAATCTAACATTAAAAAATCGAAGCATCTTAAAAGTATCAAAAATGCGCAGTTTATGGCATAACATGTCAATTAAAATTCACAGAGAGACCTGGATTAAATGGAGGAGAAAATGCAGGAGCACATGCTGTGTTGACTGTTATAGCCTGATTTTAGGATTAATTTGACACCCTCAAAATAATAATTACGGAATTAATTGGGATGAATTAGCATCTTAAATTTTAAATTATGTCAGCTTTATATACAATAGTTTGTGTGTAAAAATTGTGGAATAAATGAGGAACATAAAGATGTATAAAAGGTTAATTCTCAAATGAGTTGCAACTAAACGTTCCATCAATTTAAGATTGCATGCAGTGGCCTGAGAGTAAAAAAATTGTATTTTTATCCTGGATCCTCGTCCTACGTGCTGAACACTCAGTTTTTGGCATGCTCTAGATCATGTACTCAAAACACGACACAATCGTCCGTTTGCTATATTTATTGTTGTTATTTGGAAAGTCTCAAAGTTTGACCATGTATGTGTGTGTGTGTGTGTCAATTCGGTCGGAGCAAATTGAAATCTAATCTAATTCTTGAACCATGTTCGTTGACTCCAAGTCCAAGTACACGTTTCTTTTTCTTCTTTTTGTTTCTCTGCAGTCTATGCAGCAAGTTGTAGGTTCTAGGTTCTAGGTCCAAATTCAGCTCAAAGTCCAGCTCCAACTTGAACTCACAATCAGAATCACAATCAAAAAACACAGGGACAAGACAGCGTATACATAGTATAGATACTAGATACATATAATATAATATATATCCAATATAGCGTAAGTAAGAGAGCCAAGAAGAGAAGTAGAGC
Source organism: Sminthurinus bimaculatus (assembly GCA_034698285.1). Lineage (NCBI taxonomy): Eukaryota > Metazoa > Arthropoda > Collembola > Symphypleona > Katiannidae > Sminthurinus > Sminthurinus bimaculatus. The sequence continues at coordinate 11,270 of JAQIVE010004519.1, read as the reverse complement.
AAAAGCTATCAAAATGAAGTGAGAAGAGAGCCAAAGGGGGAAAGAAAAAGAGGGGGAAAATGTTGTTGTTGGATTCACAAAAATTGTAATGCGATGATAGAACACGTTGAACACGATCGATGTGGAAATGATTCTAGGATCTTGGTCTGAATTGTAAGGAGAAACCATAAAAATGAAACTAAAGACGCTCTTCTGTCTACACACACACACATAATACATAATACGTAGACACACTACACACATACACACATCGAGCAAAGAAAAAAGATAGAGAAAGAACCAAAAGAAAAAGAAAAAGACAAGGAAAAAGAAAAAGAACCGTGATTCCTCATAAGCACGTAGTTCTCTCTTTCTACAACATACATGTACAATATACAATATAGTACACACACATTCACAAATTCTTCCTATTACAGATATTCTCGACGTTTGTCTTAAGTCTTCGTTTTTACTCTTACTATATAGTATATGCATAGATATAATATAACGATCACCAGCACTATTACTCTGCTTACTCTTGAGGATGAGGCGACTACGAGCAGCGAAGAGGAGAAGACGTGAATGTGAATATATAGAAATACGCACATGCATAGAGTACATAGAGATGGATTGAAGACTGTGAAGTGAGAGCATACATACATACATACCATTTATTTATACATACATATACGTATGGATGTAATATAATGCGTGTCAAGTACATATAAAGTACGCAAACATAGTGTTGTTATACCTATATAGAGCCAAGAATACGAATAGAAACAAACTGGATTGGACTATTACGATACGATACGATATGAAATGATGATACGAACACACTCAAGGGCGAGCTTGGGTTTCCAATTAAAATAATATGAGTTCTATTCCAGCTCTCTGAAAGTCAAGCTTGCTGAACTCGAGTCGAGTCAAGTCAAGTGACTGTAAACTGTGTGTATATATGTGTGTGTGTGCTGTGCTGTATGTCTAAGGAACTGAGATCATGATCATGATCATGATGATGGCCGAGTCTGAGCAAAGGAAAAGTAAAAGGCAAAAGTATTCGTACATCTATATGTATATATTCGTATTCGTTAAACGATGATCATGTTTGATGTTTGACTTTTGAGCCTGACTTTTTTCTCCTGGCTTTTTTTTTTCTTGCTCGGCATACGTATTTGATGGCTAAAAGCAAAAGTCGAGTAATGTTCCACAATTTTACTTACAAATACATACGTGCATAATATCAGCGCGCTATGTATATTATGTATTATGTTTACCCGTAGTAGTGCTGTGCGCATAAATCATTTGCCTTTCAATTTCGGACACTCAATCTGTACACCAATATTACTTCTATATCTTTTTCATTATTATTATTATTGCAAGTAAACTACAAAATTGGAATAATAATATAAAATATACAATATTATAGTGTATAATAATCACTGTAATAATAATCATCATCTTAATCCAGTGGAGGGAGAGATTATATTGCACTTTTGACTGTGGCTCATAATAAATTACGGTGCACACAGATCGACACGGATCCACATTACACATCCATATGATAGGATAGTATGGTAGATGCGTGAAAAGTACGAGAAACAAATACAGGGAAAAGACGACACGAGTAGCCTTTTAATCCGGCAATAAATTCAAAATTGGTGTACGGTGTCCGCATCAAAATTAGGGATTTGAACCTTTGTGGTCGACGGAAAAAGCAGTAAAAATCGTCTTAGCCTCCGTTTTTCATCACCATCGTCAAAGCTGTCGTCACACTGCTGTACCTACAGCATGTACTCTTATTTTTACAATTGGTAGAACACAGAAAGGAGTATTTAAATCAAAAGGTTTTAGAAATTGTCAATGTCTGCATATGTGTGGAGCAGGATTAGCATGAGCACCAGCATCATCGTCATTGTCATCAAACACCAGAGTCACAAAGCATTAGGCATGAGAAAGAGGGGGATCAAATTACATTTTGGAGTCAAGGAAGAAACGCGTCTCGAGTATTCATCTCCTATATCATCGTCAGCACCATCATCGTCATCATCATCTTTCTGCTTGTTTTTCTTCATTTTCAACTCCATATCATCTCTTGTCATTGACAAAAGTATTGAGTTTCCAATTTACCGATACGGGTTTAATCCAGATTAACCAAAAGTTTCTTCTCCGCTCTTTCTACATGTTTTACTATTGGACTTTTTTGGAAATTTCTTACGAATTTCATGAATTTTGGTCATTTAACGGTGAAAATGAATATAGGTAAAGCCCAAATAAAATGTACCTAATAATAATCATCATTATCATCATAACATGCGTGAGAATGAAGATGAGCTGTCAGCCGCGTGTTTACATAAAAAATGTATAGTTCGATGTGTGGTATGGCTGTGTGTATAGCTGTAAGCTTGAGGAAAAAGTGGGCTGTTCATTGTAAATTGTAATAATAATGGTAATACTTACTAATAATATGACGCATTCTCAAGATTTTTATAGCTGCTAGATGCTAGATTTTTTCAAAGCAAAGTGCCTTTGCCCTTTCTCCACAGTTTTTCTTTTTTCTCTATATACATATATATGGAACAAGAAACTTGGCACTTTGTACTAAAAATCCGCAGAGTATAGAGAGGGGAAAAACAAGCGAGAGCTGAGTGAAATGAAGACAAGAAGAAGAAGAAGAAGACGACGACGAAGAAGCAAAAGAAGGGAAACGATATCGTGTAATATCAGCTTGATTACAGAGTGTGTAATGAAAGATTCATGGAAGAAGCTCCTCGGTCCGTGGATAATAGAAAAATAGATGTGTACAATTCACAGACTTCTGTACTTTGTATATTCACTACATAGTACACACTACACACCGTGTACAACGTACAATGTAAATCCCCCTTGAAAATACAAAACACCTTTGTAGGTGGATGTGGTGTAGATATTGTATTTATGAACAGCGTACATGTAAATACATATACATGCACTTGTACAATGTTATTGTTATACATTTTATCTCGATGCTTAAACTAATATAGATACTCAATGACTTTGAGTCTTCTCCTAGGTTTTACATCCCATTGTCTATGTGTAATGTGTATGTAGGTAAATATAGATAGTAAAACCTGCCATAGAGAAATATCTCAATGCGTAAGCATTTGTATTTGAATGCTGAGGTTATCTTAAACCTACTCTGCTCTTATGCATTTGTATTACATACATATGAAGACAGGCAATCTTGCCATATTATACAATTTTATGTGTGAACGTTTGACGATGGGAGTAAGACAAAAACTTTTGTCCGCCATTTGAAGCAGGTGTTATATTATTTACGGAGGGGATTCCAGGAAACTCTATACCGCACAATTAAAACTTCACACGTACTCACTATTTTTGGATGTGGGCACACCAACCAACACAAGACATACAGGTATGTTGTGTACATGTAAACGCAGTTAAAGGAGAGACAAGACAATATGGAAAGGGAATGGAAAAGGACGGCAGCAAAAGGAAGAAACCACATAAAACACTTTGTTAATTCCATCCTCATCTCTCTACCTTTATACGGTAGGTAGACGAAGATCAAGACGAGGAGTAGGAGGAGGAGGAGGATGGAAGATAGAGAAATACAAACAGAATAAAACGAAGATGAGGCTTAAATTTTCACTCTTGTTCATCTTTTGGTACTCCTATTTGTAAGCCTCTGACATTCTGAAAAAAGGGTTCGTTCCTTCCTTCCCTGGCGTTTGCTTTGGTATTATAAACCAAGGGCAAAGGCATTCTTTGAATTATCACAGTCCCTCTGTTCACAGTTCCATCGTCTAAACATTTACACAGAGCACCCAACTTTTGGCTTCTCATTTTAGTCATTTAACTGCTGAACGGTTAGTTATTGTAGGGACAATTTGATGAAGATGTGTAACAATTTACAGTAATTACCAGGTGCTATATGAGCTAGAATTGTAGACAAAAGATGGAAAAGCATCAACAGTTCTGAGGTATGTATTCTGAGAATTGTACATACATAATCGTATTGTGTTTTTTAGCCGTGATAAACAAATAATGTTGAAATTAAATGGAAATTCACAGATTTAGTTTCGAGCCGTTTCTTCAGGGTTTTGAAATGCTAACAGAACATTTTTTACTAAAGTAGGGAGAAAAAATATCGACATTTTTTTCGGCAAAATACAATCCCAGAAAAGAGAAAAAGAAGGAGCTAATGGCAATCTGTGAAATTTAAAAGGAGAATATATTCTGTTCTTTTATGTTCAAGAGATGATAGCAGGTAGAAATATTCCGGCAGACTTGAAAGTACGTATAGTAACAAGTCTTAGTTGAAAGAGTTAAGGGCGAGATAATAAAAATGAGAATGGAGTGTCTCTCTTTCGGTTTCTCTATATATGTTTCTCTACATACTCTCGACAGATTATGTTGTATTGATGAACGAGGAATGGCAAAGTTTTTGGCTTTATTTTTGGGATGGAAATTCTCTTTGCATGGATGCTCGCAAAAGAGAGCCCATTATTTTTATCTGAAACTTTGTCTTTGTGCTAATGTTTTGCTGGTCTGGCGCTTTAGTTTGGCTTAGGCATTCGCCCGCCTTTGCCTTGTCTTAGTCTTCTATATACATACATACATACCTCTTCTTCGCCATCGACAAACCAGAGCTACGCGACTGCTATGACTGCGGCTCTATATTACAGATATAGATATGGCTACGTCAATTGTCTTCACCGTGAACCAAGAGCCGCACGTTAGTTATATTTGTTGTACATATCTACAACTTTAACTTTATGCTATAGCTCGTAATCGTACAACTCTATTCCAGTTCCAAGTTCAAAATGAAAATGATAGCAGAAAACTATTACGCTTACAGCAGAAAACTAGCACACGTACACACATTCATGCACATACAAAACTCGCACATTCAGAGCCAAACCTTAAACCATGATAACTACACAGATATCCTACATTAACTACCAAGGTTTCGGTTACGCGATGCTGTACAATACAAAATACAAACTACCGAGTATTGTATAAAGTATAAAGATCCTCGGGCTTACTTCTGAATCACTCTACACAGAACGCAGACACATAAGCCAACCGTATATAATATTCAAGTTTTCTATTTTTCCTCGCTTATTTGGCGCAGGACGACTTGGTGTCTCATGCTAATAGTTTTGGAAAAATAATGCAAAAGTTTGTTCAAGTTACTTGGTAATTTTCAACCATCAGAAGAATATTCCATCGTTCATTGAGCGCATTCAATGAAAATTCATGCAAACTTTGAGAAGCATGAAAAATCTGACATGAATGATATGATTTGCAAGTGTATGAACAGAAAACGTGAGATGAAAAGGGAGAGGGATTTTCCAAAGAAGAGAAGAGGAAAGGTCGGCTAAATATGGGATAGATAGCCTGGAGCGGGAAACAAACACTGTGCTAGATGGTTAGATGGATGGATGGAAGGATCTGCAGGAATACGCATAAATACATGTACAGAGCTCTTTGTACACTATACCTATACATTATACATAGATATTATATGAACTGGCGTAGGCACAGTCCATATATATATTGTACTAATAGTAATAATAATAATGACCATAGTAGTTAATAGCAATAATAACAATCATAATAATAATGGCGGTGGTGGTAGTGGCAGTAGTAAAGTACGAAAACTACTACTAGTAGTAGTACTACTCCCCATTTTACATTCTACTTTTCTACTACTACTACTACAACAGACAAACAGACTGCGGCTGAATCCAGTCACAGCTTCGGCTTTAGCTTTAAATTCAAATTCAAATTGAACAGCAACAAGGAATAGGACAAGACGATGTACATATAGGCAAGAACAACAATAACCAGTAGGACGAGGAGTAGTAGCAGCTTTGCCTGTGACTACGACTACGATTACGATTAACTACAATTCTGATTGAATTAATACATGAGAATAACCTTGAATTACTCGAGGACTCTGAGAGGCTTCTTTTCCTCCTTTATATTAGATATGTATTATGTACGTATGTACATCCATGCAAATGTTTGCTCATGGATAAAACTTGAAAACAATTTTTGGTTCGTGCTACAGGTAGATGGATGGATCATCGTCATTATGCCGGTTATCAGTGTTACGATTATTCTGTATCTAACCATACATGTGCAATGTGCATAGTACCTTATACTATGCTTCAATGTATTTATGTATTAATTTTACATAGAAAGTATAGTGCAACGTTCTTGATAGCTTGTCTATACATATAATATACATTCTTTTGAATAAGAATAATGTGATGAGATTCAATTTTTTCTGCTTGTTTTGCCCATTTTTTGTTACCTGATAATAATTACCATTTGACCACTTTAAACTGTTCCGAATCTAAGGCAACAATAACTAATGCAGATAGAATCTTATACGTATGTGTGTATGTGATACATTTTGTGTGTCTGTGTGTGTGTATATGATAAAAACCTATGATTTTGACGGTTAAAGAGGACTTTAAAATATCTCCGAACATTTATCACAGCTCTCTTGTCTCTCATTCTCTCTCTCTCGGCTGTTCTCGCCGGTTGTTCTAATTGGTTGCTGCTGGTTATTTGGTATTTGGTACAATACAATGTGATGCAAAGCAAAGTCAAGCAATACAATACAAAGCAATCCAATGCAATACATTATACACTGTAATTGTAATTGTATGGTGTACAGTGTACAGTATCTAACTAAAAACGAAGGGAGAAGTTCAAGTCAGACTTTAAGTTTGAGCCGGAGCTATATACATACATACATGCAGGCTGACGGTCAAAAAGACGGTTGCCCATAAAAAACTAGCATGATGATGGAAGAGTCTCCTTCGTGCATTTGTCTTTGAAGAGGAAGAATGGTAATTCATCATAATAGAAAATAGAATGGAATGACCAGCTGAAATTAAAATAGTCATATCATGATCTATTACACTTGAGACTCATTCTCTCCTCTCGAGAGCCAAAGAGAAGAGAGAGAAATAGAGAAAGAGAGAGAAACACAGAGGATGAGAGTGAGTGAGTGACTGAGGATGAGTGAAATGAGCTTATATCTGTACTCTGTACACTGTACACGGTACACTCTCTCCGCTTATAAACTGTGCACTCTGTACATTATAGTCCCATTACAATACCATACAATACAATATACAGTACAATGCCATAGAATACAATGACTTTATATCACATCACAGGAAAGTTTGGTGGGGCACAATAGTCAACGATGAGCTTATTTTCCTTACAGGGCATGCATGCATGCATACACTGCGCTAAACCATCTTACATAACATTGTATGTGTATGTATTGTGTATTATGTATTATTATACATACACACTAAGTATCATATCATATCATTTCATATCATCATACCCCACTCAAAATGTATGTGTAATGTAAAGTAATGTAACTTAAAGTGTATAGCCATAAAAGTGGGAGCAAGTACACAGATAGTTGAGTTCGAGACGATGCTACAGATACCTTCCTGCTATCATTATACTCGGCTCATATAATGTGAAGTGTAGTTATGTACAATGTACTTTGTACATTGGACATACATTGAAATACATACGTACTCTCGTTTCCTTTAGTTCTTCTCTTCTCGTCCATGTCCTTTGAGCAGAGAGAATATGGAATCGAGAATTGAGTGACTGACTGGCGGAAGAGACACACTCAGACAGGTCCTTAAGACGCATTCAATATAAAGACATAAGTAGATGGATACCTATATGTAAGTACGACGTGTACGTAAATTCATGTAATATACTTACATGGCATTTTGCATTGCATTACGTCATCATCATAGTCATAATCATAATCGCTGTTATTCACCCCGTTTTTCAACATGCTTAATATTATTCGTGTATATGTATATGTATGTACAAACTCAATTTATTCTTTGATAAAAATATAAAATTTTGCTCCACATTTTCGGTGGGACTGCTCGCAGTGCTGCAGTATGTATATGTATGCACAAAAGACATGTTGAAAATCAGTGCTAAATCTTTCTAACCATAGCTAAAGCGTATGGTAATATTATGTAAAAATACGATCTTCCACACAAACTTTCACATACACACGATTTTTCTGCCTGTATGTATGCGTGAAATTTGTGGAGGGAGAGCCGCAGAAAGAGTGACTGTTATTGTGTGAGCGATATGATATACCATATAGTTACCATATACATGGAAAAGATACTGATTGCGGGGAGTAGTCGAGACCATTAATGAACGCTGCAAGATTGCAATTGAGGAAATTTTTTGAGCCACTGTATTAGCCCTAATACTTAATACTTACTATCTTCTATCTATACATAAGTATAAACATACTTACTCTCCTTACAGGGAGAAATGGCCTCTTTGGTCCTGATATTTGCCATATTCCTTCACTACATGGATAATGTACATATCACTGAACTGTGCTGTGTATGTATATATGTATTATGTAATCTACGAGGTACGAGCAAGTGTACTGTGAGTGAGAGTGAGTGAATGTGGGGAGTCGTTTGTATCATCATGCTATCCTATGATTCACATACACACATACACACACATACACATATGGTGTGGTATGATATGGCTCCGTACTACGTATGAACGTAAGTGTGTGTGTGCGTGTAGATTGTCGTTGTGATGTGCAATCTGGCGATGGAGGAATAGTCACATTTTGTGTAGAAACGACCGTATTATTCACCGAGTTGTCTGAGTTTACCGAACCGAATTGAAATAAATTTTCCTCGAGTAGATTGCCGAGTCGAATAATGTGATAGCCTTTTGTCATAAAGACTGTCTTTGAGAAGGAAAAGCTAGTCATCGGCATCGGCATTGTACTCGTACTCACACTCATATGTACTCTGAGCCAGAGTCAGCTCTCCTCCCATACTTATGATTGGATGGATGTTTGATTTCAACGTGAGGTTCACAGAGTAACTTCATACGTACGTATGTATATGCATGAGCAAAATGTTCATGTGTGTCTATCCATCTATCGATGTGTATATTATATTATACATATAGGAATAGGGCCTTCATTTTCTTCTTGGTCGTTTTCCGTCGTCGTTGTCATCGTCGTCGTCGCTGACGTTGGCGTTGTCATTGTCTCTGTCTCTGGTTGTGCCTGGGATATATTCCTCGAAAAGAAAGGCTTTGGAGGCAAGAAGGAGATGAAGTTGATTCAATTGAAGGAGCCACACACATATACTCACACACATACATGAGGAGACGAGTGACTGGAAGAAAATGTCGTTGAGGTCCATTACCTACTCGAACTGGAAGCAGAACTAAAGCTTAAAGCTCCAGCTCTCTAAACCGTATAGGTAGATATAAATATACATTTTGTGTGTGTGTGTGTGTGTGTGTGAGTGTGGAACAGGATAAAGCCGTGCATTTTGTTGGCAAAGAAAAAAGGGAAAATCCATAGCATTTTCATAGTTATTCCATGAATATGAGATTTACTACGTTTTTCTCTCCCTGCCTTTAGTGGGGTGTGGTGTGGTTTGGTTTTGTTTCACATTCACAGTCACATTGCCCTGTTTGTGCATACAGTATACATAGTAAATATAGGTCCATCTACATGTGAATTTGAATGTGAATGTGAGTGCTAGACACATACATAGATGCGTGGAAAGTACAGTACTGTACGGTACATTCATGACTTGGCGGAGGTTTTTCCATGACTTTGGCCTGGCATTGGGTTGAGCTTGACTCGGTTGTTTGTTGGCTCGGGATGACAATGTGAGAAGAGAGTAAAATCAAGAAGACCGTGAGTTAGAAGCATTGACAAATCGCTAGATCCTCCTCGTTTTGGTTGGTTCGCGGCGTTGGTTCGGTTCGTCATTAGACTTTCCTCTTGTGTCACAATGTGCACAAGAGATTTTCATATACTTACATGCATGCATCCACATTCTATACACATTTGTGCACTCGGTCTACATAGTGGATTACAGATGCAGATATGTAGTTACGTATCCTACATACCCCATACATGAAGATATCTGTCTGTATATCTAGAATCAGTGCTTTGTGTCGGACTTGGATGTATTGGATACTCAGGGGAAATGGAAATGAAAAAGACCTTTGGGTGTCACACTCTGTTGGCATAGCTATGAGCAGATTATGCATGAAAAACATTACCAATATTGTCGACTCATTGGCATTTTCCGGCAAGTAGGAGAATAGAAGAAGTAGAAAATGCAAACAGGATTTCTCTCTCTCTCTCTCTCTCTCTCTCGATTCTTTCTTTTTCTCCATCTTTTCTTTTCCCTCTGTTTTTCCCCTCGCCTCTTTTTTACTTTCTCTTTTTTCCTCCTCCTTTTTTTCGATCACTTGACTCTGCAATTTAGTTTCCTGAACTATCACTATTCTCACAGTTACATATCTATACATATGTATACATATATACGGATGATATCAGTAGTTGAGGCCAGGGCAAATGCAGATAGATAGAAAATCTGGATAGAAGACACGGATATTTTCCCATTCCTCCGTATGTATGTATTCGCATGTTCAAAGACAAACCGAATCGAACCAAACGATCCAGCCAACCAATCTCATTTCTACGCTCCGATGTTCAAAGCTTCAACGCATACCAAAGCCAAAGCCAACGCCAAAAGCAAGTCAAGCCAAACTCGGCAAAGTAAGGGATTGTAAAGCGTGGCTTCTCTCATTCCTCTCCTCTGCATTTGAAACCCTGCTAAAATTTCACCATGTCCTTTCCATTTTCAATGCACGTATGTGGATTTGAGCTCAAAGAAACCACTGGGTTTCTTTCTCGGGATTTTCGCTTTTTATCGGCCCCTTTTGATGCAATTTGATGAAAGGCAAAAAAAAGGATTTTACTGCAATCCTCTCTACAGTCGATAGTACGTACTTTGCATCCCAACCATATCTTGCCCACTGCATTTCATGTAAATTATTATCGAGTTTTCTTTTGTGGAAAAATGGAATAAGTTGTTGCAGAGCGCTTCAATCATCTGGACAAATACAAATAAAAGTACAAAAATACGAGTACAAAATTATAAATAAAAATATTAAATTGTACAGAGAGATAGAGAGAGAGAAATAGAAAGAGAATGCATTGAAAAAGTTGGTAATATTATTTGAGATCTTTTTTGTGAAAAGAAAAAGTGAATGTAATGGATGAACAAATCAGCCAGGCAAATGCGATGCGAACCGAGAAATGGAAGAGTAGCGTAGACAGCAGAAAAAGGGAGAAAGTAGAGAAAAATGAGAGAAAGGAACGGGGAGAGAGAAAGAGAGAGAGAGAGAGAGAGAGAGAGAGAGAGAGA
>JAQIVE010004518.1:0-14413 GCA_034698285.1 Sminthurinus bimaculatus | reverse complement strand
TCCCTGGACGAGTTGTTGTACCTGGAGAAGACCAAGGACTTTGTGCCCTGCTTGAGGTGCGGGCGGAGGTTTCACCCAGACAGACTCCCCGTCCACGATCAAGTGTGTCAAAAACAGTTTCAGCCCACCTGGAACAACACGACCCGGGTCTCGGGGGCCACCTGGAGTCAGGGCGCTTTTACCACAAAACCCAGTAAAAACAAGTTCCCCTAAACTATTCGCTTTGCGTCTTATTAAGAATCCTCTGAGAATGTTAACCACGTTAGGCTCCAAATTAAAATTACCAAGTGACAAATTCACAAATAAAGTATCCAAAATTTGGACAGAGCCACAAGAAATAATAATTTTTCAAAGGATTTTCAAAATATTCTGTTGCCATGGGTATAAAACTGCAACATGTTTGCTATTTATTATGAGACATTCTTTAGAATTTAGAAGAATTTAGAATTCAATGAAGTGTATCTAAAAACGAAAAAGGTCATGTGAATCGTGGGCAATCCGGGTAGAATTTCAAGAGGTTGAAAAAAAGGATCCCCAAAATGGTACCTAATTTTGGAGCCAATCTTTAAAAATCTTTTCAAAATTCCTCGTGTTTAAACCCGCATTAAACGGAGGGTGATGCGCTGATGAGGAGCCCTAGAATGAATTAGCGGTTAAAATCTGGCAAGTACTCCTTAACGAAGCCAAAGGAAGATGGACCTGCTGGCTACCGATTCCATCTTCATCCTGTTGGGAGCCCTGGTTGGCTTTGGTCAGCTGTTGACCTCCCTCCTGGGTTGCCTTTTTTCCGCGGGGGGTTCTACGACCCTCAAATTCGTGATGGTGCCCTTTTTTCTGTGCTACCTGTACAACTCGACCACGCTTGCCTTCTACATGAGCCACATGTTCATCAGCTACCTCCCGGAGACCAACAAAGTCCTCGCCTACGTCCACAACGGGGTCAAATTAATTCTTAGGTACAACCCGACAATTTCCGAAATTCTGCTCTACCTTTTTTACCACATTTTCGGTGTTTTTAGTGTTGGGAAAAAATTAATTTTTGGTTTCACTCTTATTTGTTTTGATATTTATTACAAAGTGTGGTCATCACGGTATTTGCGGCCAAGATTTGGGAGTCTTTTCGTCTGGTGGCCAACTGCGTCCGATTTTCCGAGTGTGACCAGAGCTACATGTTCGTCGTTCACGGACTCACCAATTTTACCGACTTGGTAACTAAATTTGGTACCCCAATAAACAATAAAGAAAAAAGGGCAAAATAGTCAATTTTTAAAAAAACCTTTTTCAAACAATGGTTTTATTAGGCTTGTGGCCAGGTGCGACCCGATTGGTCAAACGATGGGTGTCGTCGTTGGCTCGGTACGATGTTTTTTTAGCACTTAATCATCTTTGAACAATTTAAGAGGTCAGGAGGTCACGGTAATGATTATGATGATTTTTTTGCGTATCAGCTCAGATGCCCTTGATTTGCCTGAGTCTCATGTCCATCGTGGTCATTCATGCGGTGGGTCAACTTTGGGACGGTAAAGAAGGCTTTTTTTAAAAAAAAATGTTGAAAATCCCGGATTTTTGTCAAATTTCAAATTTTATTTTTCTGTAGACAAATTCGGTGACCCCGCGGATCGAGTTGTGGTGCAGCCAAAGTCCGGGACCAACGTGGATCAAGCGCCGGTGGTAGTAAACCCAGTGAATCCATCCCCGACTTCTCCTCCACCGAAAACCCCGCCGGTTACTCCCGCCGAATACCCGCCTCAATCTACTGGGCCTCCACGCACGGGCTCTTTGTCCGGGTGTTCCAGGAATAAGGGCGAGTGTTGTGCTTGCTCGTCTCATCCTCATCGGCCGTGCTGCCCCTGTCGCTGTCAATGTCAATGTCAATGTCCGTGTCAATATGGTCACGCCCCCTACTGCCCGCCTTATTACCCACGCCCACCCCCGAAACCACGGCGTGGGACCACGAGGAAACGGAAATCCAGGTCGAAATCCGGATGCCGGACGAGGTCAAAGTCAAAATCACGGTCAGGTCAGTGCAGGTCGGGTCAAAGGGGTCATCGGGGGCAGGAAGGGAAGAAGCAGGGGGTGAGTCTGGAGCGGGTTTTGAGAGAGACGATTCGTCGCTAAATTTGTTGTCGAAAGAAAATAAAAGACAAAAAACAAGTTTTCGCCCGCATTTTTTCCACGTACAACGTGCATAAATCTAGTTTTATTGTTGTCAGGGTTGCCAGGTTTTTAAATTGGGTTTATTTACTGTTTACTGTAGCATTTTTTTAGGATTTTTTGAAAACATTTCGATTCCATTTGCACAAAAAGGAATTTGTCGTCCTTCTTCATTGCATTGGCCATTGGCAATTGGCATTGGCGACATTTGGGAAAAAACTCTGGTTTTTCGCGAGTAAAGTGCACGCGGGGGCTGCAACGGATTTTCTTTCGGCAGTTCGACATCGAAAACCGAAAATCGAAAAGGGCGAAATCTGAAAATTGTGGAGGGGATCGGGTAGAGGAACGAGAAAAAGCAGAAGTGGCGGCCTCTGAAGAATCCCGCTTGTGTTATGGACTGACTTTGTGATGGGAGCTCTGGAAATCTCTCTCAATCAACTTTTGGTCTGTCATTTTATTGTCTTTGCACTGGTTTTTTATCTTTATTTAGATGTGTTTAGTGAATGGACCCCCTACAACGAAACCTTTTTCCTTGTCCCGAAAAACAGAATCTGGCCTTTTCCAGTCCCGACTCCAAGTCCTCCAAAGGCGTCGTCAACTTCAATATCCTACTCATTTTCTTGCAAGAGATTATCAAGAAACTTGACCTCGAAACATCCCTCGTCGTTGACCTCGATCCAGCCCAAGCGCGCCAAGTTCAAGTCAGTAGTCAGTTTTAACACAGTTAGGGTGTAACATAAACTTGTTTCAGGTAAAAATTTCCATGAAGGTCAACGGTCAAATACGAGCAATAATTATTATAGTAAAAATTGTATAGGCTCTGCAAAAATACATTGGGGATGGCCCGGGTCAAGCGGGAAATGAGAGCAGGTCACATGTCAAACAGGATACTCAGCCAGCTGGCCAAGTAGCGGGGCAGGGAACAAATCAAGAACAACATCAAGAGGGAAATCTAAGACAGAGTCGAGTCTTAAATCAAGTACTAAACCAAAGCCAAAGTCAAGGTCAAAATCGTGATCTAAATCAAGGCCGAAATTCAGGTCAAAATCAATCTCAAAATCAAAGCGCAGGAAAAAATCCGGGACAAGGTCAAAGTCAAAGTCTGGAACAAAATTCAGGTCAACCAGATCCATATCAAAATGAAGGACAGAATCTAGAACAAAATCCCGGACGGACTAAAGGTGCCAATCAAGGGCCAAATCGAGATCAAAGACAGGATCGAAATCGGGAGCAAAATCAAGGACCGAATTCGGAACGAAATTCAGTTCAAAATCAAAGTCAAAATTCGGGTCCAAACCCAGGACAAAATTCAGGTCACAATCCAGGAAACATTGCAGTTCAAAATACCGGGCAAAATTCGGGTCAAAATCAAGGACAAAGTGCAGACGAGCAGATTCCAGGACCAAATCAAGGGCAAAATCCAATTCAAGGTCAAGCTCAGAGTCAGGAATATAATTTAGGTCAATATCTGGAACAAAATCAAGGGCGAAATCCCGTACAAAATGCAGGTCAAAATCAGTTTCAAAACCAAACACAGAATTCGGGAAGAAATTCAGGACGAAATCAGATTAAAAATCAAGAGCAGAATGTTGGACGAAATCGATTTCAAAATGAAGGACGGAATACAGAAGAAAATTTAGGTCAAAATGTCAATCCTGCTAGCCAAAAAGATTGGGACAAAAGTCAAAACGGGCAGCAGGGAATTCCGAATTCACATCCCCAGCAGGTCACATCAAATCAGCAGGGTTCCACATTCGGTTCTACAATTCCAGGAACCTCCAGGGTCGGACCTGGAGTTCCAGGAAATTCCAAGGGTAATCAAACTCACACAAATGTCGATGCCCCATCAAAAAATCCAGAGGTCATCGTCAAATCGGAAAGACCAAAGACCGCCATAATCCCAGGAAACAAAAATACCATCGTAAACCCAAAGGCACCAAAGGTCACTGTAAATCCGGAAATCCCAAAGGTCAACCAGGAAAATTCAAAGGTCTCGTTTGCTCAAAATGTCCCGGAGCCTTCTGCAAGTGTTAAAAAGGTAGCAATGACCATCGCCAACGTTTATAAGGAAAGGTCAAAGGTCAACCCCAAATCTGAGGATTCAGCGCACATTCAAAACGAACAAGGCTCCACTGACACTCCTTCTCCGGCAACATCGAGAAAAGAGCCTACCGATAAATCCCGTACAGGGCAGACTGTGGAAAACCAAAGGTCAACACAAAGGTCAAAGTTCATCGAACCGACAGTACCGGCAGCCGACGGGTCAACAAAAACGTCCTCTGTTCACAACGATGGGCCATTATTATCTACCGTTGATTCAAAATCAAGCCAATTTATTTCACCATCAGCGCCCCCTACAAAAAGGCCAAAAGAAGGTCGTGATCGTATCCCAGGTCAATCAGAGGTCAATGATAAGTCAAGGTCATCGATGATGTTGAAGACTACAAATCATCGCCAAGATTCAGATGGAAAATATGAAGCTACTCTCGAAACATCCGATGCGCAGACTTCTGCAACATTGACCCAGAGACCTGACCTGACCCCAGAAAACGAAAGGTCAAAGGTGAAGGGTCACGAAAAAATCTCACTCAATCTTATTCCAGGTGCACCACCACCGGGACCCTCTTTCAGTGACATGGATCAGTTGAAAAAGGATTGGAAAAATTTGGTCATCCTGCCCAAGGATTTGGATGACCTCCGACGGCGGGTGTTGACCCAGTGTAAAATCCCCCAGGTTTTCGACGAAAGGGACATTCTGGAAAGACTGCACACTCTGTGGGAGGCGGTCAACACCCTCAAGCACAATGATGAGATGATGGCCGTGCGCATGGTCAAACAGGACGCCATTTTGGGGGAAATTCCCAAGCCCGCCATCCTGGACAAAATCAGTGAGTTTTTTTCGATGACCTTTGATAAAATGCATTAAAATTTCAAAAAAACGAAATAATAAAATAATACTATTAATAATAACTAATAAAATTTATGCTTCAGAAAAAGTCCCGCTGGATGCCTGGGAGAGGCTCGCGACGGATAAGCCAAAACCAAAAGGGAGGTCAATACTTGGGTCAAAGGTCAAAGGTCTTGGTCACCTTGAGGACTATGGCTACGACTGTGAGGATGATGATGGCGAATATCACGACTTTACCAACAAAAAGTTTATGACTAGTGTGACTGACCCCGAGGAGTATGACCTTCGCCTCCGCCTTGTCGAGAGCAGCATGGTCAAAAGGTCGGACTTGGGCCACCTCCTCTCGGAGAAAGCGGACAAGTTTGAGCTGGACCGATTAGTGTCCAACACGGAGATTGCCGACTCCCTGGAGGAGTTGACCACCCGCCTCAACAACCTGATCATCGAAGTCTACTCCAAGAACGAAAAGTGGGCCACGGTCACGGACCGGTTGGAGGAGGAGCTGCAGGTCAAGGTGGACAAGTCCGAGTTCCGTCAGCAGCTTCAAGGACGTCTCAAGAAGGTGGAGGGGCGCGTGGAGATTATCCTTGCTCAGCTAGCCGAGGAGCGGAAGGATCCCGCGGGCACCCGGAAAAAGTTGAAGGACTACAACTGCCTTTCGTGTGACCGCCACGCGGACATCTCCGGGCTGACGAATGGCTCCCAGGTGCCCAGGTTTGGGGCCGCCCCCTGTAGGAACACCACGACCGCCGCCCAGCGGGCTTTTGACCTCCACCAGATGAGGCGGGAAAAGCAGCGGGCCCAAGGGGCGGGCTCCTCCTTGGCAGGAGGGAGAAACATGAACTTGGTGTCCAAGGAGTTGGCGACGGGGGGCTGCGGGGACTGTAGCGACCAGGACATGACCTTGGCCCCTCCTCTCGGCTCTTCCACTATGGAGTAAGCTCATTAAGTTTTTATTCTCCTTAAATTTAACTACAGATGAAACCTTAATCTTGAATTTTTGTTGTCCAGTGAGGGTGTGAATCGATACGTGGGCGGTAGTCATACGTCCGTTAGTCCAGCCTCGAGAGTGGCCGCATTGCATCGGAAAACGTGAGTGACATGTCGTGACCTCGACCTCAAAATTCCATATATTTTTAATTGCACACATTTTATTATTTTTTTGACGATTAATTTAGAGAGGTTGTCAATTCGCCGAAAAATACAGTTAGTGACATAAATCTAAGAGGAAAGTCACAAAGTCGACCTCAAATCACCACCAGCGCTGCCCATTATCAAAGTCAAAGTGGAAGCAAAACCCAAAGCAAGAGGATGACCTTTGACCCTTGACCCTAGGTACCATTTCAAAAAAGGAAGCAAGAAATTAAATTCTGGTAGGGAATGAAGATTATTTTGAAATTTTAGAGAATGAAATGAGGACGAGGACGAGGACGAAGGCGAAGGTCGGGTATCAAATTATGGAAGAAAAGAAATAAGGAAACGAATCGGTCAACGAGGGGACCTAGAAAAGGGGCCAAGGATAAATACCTCCCGAATTTCAGGTCGTGACGGGTTCCGGATTTCGGATTAGGCCTGCCCACGAATATGCCCCCGGGAAGAACCGGACCTTCATATTGACCAAAGTGGAGAAAGCCCCCCGTGACCTCGGAGGTCACGGAATATTAAACCATGAGCTAGAGTCGGCCGCCACCGCCAGCCTGATCTATTGTATATTATAATAACGCCAGAATTGTGTCTCTCTTCTTCTTGCAATTTTAATTGACGTCCCTGTTACTCTGACCTTTGACCTACAATTTTTATTTTTAACTTTTCACTGGTTACTGTTGTTTTTTTGTTTGATACTAACGATAAGATTTGATATGAAGGTTTTTAGTATAGGTGAATAATGTATTTTGAATTATGTTTTTTAATCATATTTTTTATTCTCAATGTGTACTTACGAA
Organism: Sminthurinus bimaculatus; assembly: GCA_034698285.1. NCBI lineage: Eukaryota > Metazoa > Arthropoda > Collembola > Symphypleona > Katiannidae > Sminthurinus > Sminthurinus bimaculatus. Next base: position 7,408 of record JAQIVE010004518.1, on the reverse strand, counting down.
TTTAAAAATGCCAAAGAAGCTCAAAAAATAAACGATTCATTGAAGACAAACCGAAAAAACGGGAATACATTAAAAACGTTCAAGGAGGACAAAAATTTAGCCTACATTAAAATAAAAATGTAATTAGTTAACTGTTAACTATAAAATCAAAAATAATAATAACTAGGAGTTAATTAATGGAGGTAGCCTTCGATACGCCAACCAAGTGTAGAAAAGGTCATGAGACTGACCCAGTAAATTATCTAAAACGAACTGGAGGGAAATTCAAAAAATTTACACGGTATTATTTACCCGGGAAATTTAAAAGGGTGGGTTTTTATATGTTATGTATTTTTTGTATTTGTGCGGGTACCTTAATGGCCAATTGCCAGGGTCTGGTGGCGAGTTCGGTGGTGGGCAAGGAAACGACCAGCAGACAAAACCGCTCCAACATTTTGGGCCGCGTCTTCATGTCCACGTCACAATACTGATACAGTTTCATGAGGATGGACGCACAGCCCAGGTGTCGACTCGCCCCCATTTCATCCGCCTTTTCCTTCAGCTTCCGGTACCAAAGGGCGGGTCTCTTTTCTCCAGTTCGCCCGCTAACTCCACTCTCTCTTCGGTTGGCCATTTTTGGATCCTCCGGCGCATCATATTTCATCGAGTCCCGCATCGTCCCGATAGACCACTCGTAGATTGGACACGGTTCCAAATCTACAATTATTTAAATTTTAAACAATTAATCATTATTATTTAATTACAATTAAATTATTTTGACAAAAAAAGGCGGGACTGACATTTGATTTTTCGCTGGAATCGATTGAGGGTTTCCCAGTCCGCCTTTTCCGTTTCGTTCGCGTAGTAGAATCGGAGGGCTTTTTCCGTGGCCCGAAACTGCTTTTTGAGGTCGATGAGATTTTGAAACACTTCCTTCTCCGTGGTCTGGATCCCCGCCACGCGGAAGAGGTGGAGGACGGCCGAGGACGGGGGCTCCGTTTTACCCGCCTCGGGATTCTTGGCCAACAGGTCAAGTCGACTTTGCTCCTCCGAATCAATTTGAGGGGGCGACTCGAGACCCTGGAGAACGGGCGTGTGGACCTCGTCCAGGTGCGGGATCCGGAGGGAACTGGGCATGGGGATTCGGTCCCTGGAGGAAAAAAGGAGGTCCTCTGGCGGCGCCTCGTGAACCAGGGTGCTTAATTTGGCCACCAGCTCCCGCGGGGCCACGCTGTCACCCACCGACACCGAGACGTTCCTGAGTTTATGGGAAAAAAAAATTCAAATCCTTTCCACAATTTTTCAAAATTTCCGTTTTTATTTTATTTTCTATTTTCTTACGATATGGAATGGATCTGAAAGGGGTTGTCCGCGTGAAACATTTTCCAGATTGGAGGCCGGGCCAAACGTCCATGATGGAACAATTTGTTGTACCTGCGGATTGAAGAAGAAGAAGAAAAAGCGGGTATTATTTTGAATTTTAAATAATTAATTCTAGTTGACTGCCTTGAAATTTAAAATTTGACCCACGTTTCCTCATCTTTGGCGAAACTAGCCGAGATGGCGTCGATTGTGGCGGAAGTCCGTTGACCCCGCCCTGCGGACCTCATACTCTCCCGCTGGATCTCCTGATTTTTGATCGACGTCACCATCATCTTCATGTCCCTAAAAAACAAGAACAGTCAAAAGTGAGGAGTTGACCTTGACCTTGACCTTGACATGACCTGAATTCTGAGTTCAGTGTACATTTGTATGTACGTAGACTTACGCGCTGGCTTTCCTCCGATTCGCCTCCATCTTGGTAGTGATGAGTTGAGATTTGGCGGCTCGAGCTCCAGCAAGGCAGTCCTGTCGTCGCTTCTGGTCGTCGGCGGTGACCTGGACGCCCAGCTGTTTGTACGGATCCGTCTCAAAATTGCAGCCCCTGTTCTCTGCATCCTCCTCTTCTGTCTCCTCCTCGTCGTCTTCGTCATCGTCGTCGTCCTCCTGCTCTTCTTCTTCTTCCTGCTCCTCCTCCTCCGCCGCCATCTTGGATTTCTGGCCCTTGAGGAGGAGGAGGCCACTTGATTTGACCTTGGCCAGCTTTTTCTTCTCCTTGGCCAGTCGGCGCTTCTCCTCCTTTATCCGCGCCCTTTTTTCTTTGGCCGTGAGTTTTTTAGGGCCCAGGTCGTCCCCCTCTTCTTCCTCCTCCTCCTCCTCTTGTTCCTCTTCTTCGTCATCATCCTCCTCGTCAGTCTCCTCTTCCGCGTACCCTTCGTCGTCATCCTCTTCTTCGTCTTCACCCTCGTCGGGGTCATTGTCATTGTCATTGTCCTGGTCACCTAGATCGAATATTTCGCCCTCCGATTTTGCGCCACCAAAAACGAGCCTTTCACATCTTTTCTTTGCCTTTTCCCTGAAATTTTTTTCAGTATTAGATGTTAGATTCAAAAATCCGCCAATTTGCCAAAAAATGTAGATTTTGAGTGTGGGATTGAAATTTTGAAAATTTGTTTTTGGCCCTCACAATTTTCGGCGGGTTTCCATCCTGGCCTTTGCATTTGCTTTACTCGCGTTGGCAATCTCCCGGAGGGCGGTGGCAAAGATCCCGGTGCCCTTGACATCCTTGAGTCGCTCGTGACACCCCCCAAGTTGCTTAATCCTCCTTTTCTTCTTTGTGGACTCTGTCACGGGGCTCCGGGACCGGAGGGCGATCACCACCCTCAAGGGCATGGCGTACTGAAATTTTTTAAACAAAGGTCAAAGGTTAATTTTCAAATTGTTTTTTAATTGACACAAAAAATGCTAATAGTGTCTTCATGTACATCAGACTGAAGTTGCGCCGTTTTCATGTTGAGGAGGGATCGAATAATGTTGTAAATTGCGAGCATCATCGTCTCAAAATTCAACATGGTTCTCTGGTACGACCTGGAGAAAAAATTATCAAATTTAAACATTTTTGGGGCGAAATTTTTGAAAAAAAGAGAAAAGGGTCAAAGGTCATTAACCAGGAATAAAATATTGACCTGTCGTCCACAGTGGACACATTGCGCTTGACGTCGTCAAATGCGTGCAGAGATTGCGGAGAATCGTCGACGCTCGAGAGTTTGGCGGACATGTGACCCGGGGTATGGGGCCTGCTAAGGTCACTGTCCTGATTCTTCCGCGTTGACCCTTGGCTCACCACGGGGCTGTTCCCCTTGTTGGGCACAAAACCAAAGGCGGAGGCCAAATCCATCTCTGTTTTAAAAAAAGGAATGATTGAGTGGCCAAAAAACTTTTTTTGGAAAAAAAGCTGGAAATTTGAAAATATGGTTTTTTAAAAAGTTGGCTTAAAAAATAAATGTTGACATTTTTTGTCACCTTCACCCTCTAATTTTTCCATCCATGTTTCAAGCGCCTGTGAATAGGTCACATCGCCGCGAATACCTAGGTGAAAGGTCAAGGGGTCAAAGGTCAAGGCTGATGTGCAAACAATAAAGACATGTACGGCCAATCATTAAAGTTAACTCACTGTTCTGAAGGTCGTATCCAGTTTTGACATACTTATTAATGGACAAGATTCCACCGGCACCCAGTTTGACCCGACCTGAAAACAAGACGATTTGACACAAAAATCACGGATTTTGAGGGAGAATTTAATTATGAAATTTTATATTTTTTTTGAATTCCTGAGTAACCTTTGCTGTACACAGGACGGCGAACACGAGTTCGAGGTAGTCTTTCGAGGGGTGCGTTGCATTTCTGTCAAAATTGATGAAAAATATCAAAATCACACTATTTTTTTAAAAAAACTATTTTGGACTGTAGTTTCACAATTTTACACTTTGTTTTCCTACCCGGATAAATTCTTCCTTGAGCTGACGATCCTGGATCCATTTCGTGGGCTACAAGTCATGAATAAAGGATGTTGTAATTTTTGGGTCAAAACCTACGCAAAGTACTTTAATTTTGAATATTTGACCTGATTTTCATACTATGATTGTAATATTACGTCAACTTGAAGGTCAGTGTGCATATTTTTGAAGAGGAGCATGGCCGAGTCCAGCTCGGGTGGGCCGAGATCCTGAAATTGCGTGTGTAAAAATGTAATCATAATTTTAATCATTGAGCTTGTTTTTTTAACTGAGTATTAAAAAGAGTGTTTTTTGAAATAATTGTTTATATTTTCTTACGTGGTAGGGTTCGCGGACATTGCTGAAGAATCCCGTGTGCTCAATCTGCTTTTGTCGGGCTCTTTTCATCAACCACCACGAGTCTGGTCTCTAGTCAAGGTCATCAAAAAATTACAATTTTAGAGGGTGGAGCAATTAAAATTGCACAACTACGTATTTTAAAATTTTCAAAATTTGCACAGTATTTTGGATGTTTTGAAAAATTGACAAAAACCTTTAAAAATGAACCACCTGATGCGTCATTCGATCCAGTTGTCGATAGTCGATTTTAATGGGGTAGAATTTTTTGTTGACGCTGACGTGCCAATACTTTTTCATGTAGCGGACCAACTTTGCCATCTTCTTTTCGCTGTCACGCTGGAGCTTCAGCTGAAAATTCATCAAAAAATCTGTTTCGACTTCAAAATGTCAAAGGTCAAAAAAGGCCATTGGTCATTCGCCTAATTAACCTTTAGACACAAACCTGCGGGTCATCAGCCTTGGGCATGACAAAAACGAGACGGCTCACGTTCCGGTTCACTCGGGCCCTCCCCTTGTTCCCCCTTTTCCCGGAAAGACGACTCGAGCTGCGTCGTCGACCGCACTCGGGGTCCCCATGACACCCTCCTCCCTCCTCCCCCCGTTCATCCCCTTGACCTGCAACCCCCACCTTGCTCGAGATGGACACACTTTCCCTGGCTTTGGCACTCCCTCCCGTGGCCCCACTCCCCCTGTTTTTTCTCGACTTGGAGGACTTGTCTTTTCCGTTCCCAATGGTTTGACCCTGACCCTGATCCTGACCTTTGCCCTCTTTCATGGAGGAGCCCATCTTGCTGATTTTTTTGTTGTTTTGTTCCTGGGCCTTGACCTGTTCCGCACATTCCTGCCTCTTCTTCTCCATAGAAGAGTGGCCCTTGCTCCGATACGAGGAGGGCGCCTCACTCTTGTTGTTGTTGTTGTTCTTGGAGGCGGCCGACCTGGACCGACACTTTCGCTTTTTCCCCCGGGACCGTTGACCCGTCGACTTGGGGTTGACATTTCCATTCCCATTCCCATTCTGAATGTCAGTCCGGTCCTTGGTGGTCAAGCTGGCGTCCAGAATCGAGTCGAACATCATCCCAGTTTTTTAAACAAAAATACGGATTAAAAATTTAACTTAATTGACTTTATAGATAACTGTGGTTTGTAAAATTGTGAACTAACCTAAATAAACGGTGCTAAGCTAGCTAAATCTACCTCCTCAATCGCAATCGCCTCTAATTACAATTAAGGACAACCTAAAGCTAACCTACAATAAAGTAAAAAGTAAGCTAAAAGCTAAAACTATAGTAAAAAAATGAAATGAGGAGACTACACAAAGAAAAAGATAAAAAATAAAACTCATAAAAAGCTTGTTCAATTTTAGTTTTGCTGTTTGTTTATAGTCAAAAATCAAAATTAGCAAACATGAATATTTCAGGCTTCTGTATTTTCTTGGACAACATGAGTTTTTTTTAATAATTTAAAATTTAATAAGTATTTAAAATACGTTGACGTTTGACGTGCAGCAACTTGAAAGCTTATTTGAGAGCTTCACTTCTGCCTGTGGTCCCTTTGATTTTGATGACTCACATTTGCTGCAGAAAAGGTCAAACGTTGGGAATAATGTTGAGTTGTTGAGTACAACATGCCAGATAAATTATACTTCTTATAGATTATAGACTATGCCCATGTTTTTTAATCCCTTTCACTCAGGCTCGTCACGTACTTGTACAATTTATAGTAAAAAGTCCACCATCAGCTATATTATCTATATTGTTAATTGTTAATATTATGCATTCTGTAATATACTTGTATTGTGTAAATATTGTGTATTTTTTATAGTGTGTAGTATACTTTAGCATTACATGACACATTTTGACAATGTTCATGGATTCCCATCCAAAATCCAAAAGTAATTTAAAGACGTGAGGACTACGGACACACATTACAACCGTCCATCATTCATTCATTGTTTACTGCTGTCGAGGTCAAGTGCACCAATTTACTGTTTAACTATATACAAATTAAAATTACACAGCAATCAGCACTACAAAATGTGTGTGTATTACAATAAAAAACATGCTGAAGAACATTGTTTTTGTTTAGAATTCTTCTCTCGATAAATTGTGCATTCTTCATAATAATATTGTTGGCACATAAAGTTACACAATATTTTACACACAGTTGACTGCTGTCTTGAAAATCCATGTGTTTTATATTACAGTTAAAGTTGAGCAATAAACAACATCAAATTGGTGCCTTTAACATTATGTTTGGAAAGGGAAGTTGATTAAACATGAAATTATTATTACTACTACCGTCGTCGTCCGAGTGGTGTTTTGTTGTTCTTGTGGTGATTTTAGGGCAGTTTATTAGCACGAGTCAATGTTTTCCCAAGCCAAGGCCGGACTCCCCAGCAGTCTTGTTTCCGGTGGACAGTGATGACAGTGAGATTGACATTGACTCGATAATTGACCCTCTAAACGGGGACGACGGGGGTGAGGTCAAGGGCAACTTGGAAGTGAGGTCCTTGTTCAATACTCCTTTAAGGATGCATCATAATAATAATGATAATAATAATAGTCCGTGTCCTCCGGGTCATCAAATATTGAGTGATGGAAAAACTTGTGTCAAGAGGCTCAATGCCGGGATTTCTGTGAGCGACTCCACAATGACGGAGATCCTCAACGACTTTTATAAGAACAAGAGGCTGAAAGCACCGTCAAAACAAAATCATCATGAACATGCTAAAAGGAATCCGAATAACCGACACCGACAAAAAATCAATTCAACCAGGCCTAAAAATAGAGGTATACAATTAAATAAACATTAAGAGAATACTTGTAAAACATTTTTTTATATTTTATACTACGATTATTTCTTATTCTATTTATTTTTCATGTTAATTTACATATTTAATATTTATTATCGATAATACAACAACTGCTCTGGCATTGTTTTTTTATATTTTTTATAGAATAAACCTGAAAATACTTCCATTTCCAAATACGGAGGACAAAAGTTATAATATCACACAAAACTTTGCTCTGTAATAATAGTGATCTCCCTTCAGTAAAGAAAAATAATGTATGTAAGAAAATTAGAATCTTACATATTATAGCTTATAATTTAGATATACATAATAAAAAATTAAGTGTAGAAAACAAAAATATTCATGAACTAGATATTATAATATATTATATTACGAATATTCTTCGGAAAACATTTTTAACCCGGATGGATAAAACTTTTTCCTGTCGTAAAACGAGTTGGAA
>JAQIVE010004517.1:0-14416 GCA_034698285.1 Sminthurinus bimaculatus | reverse complement strand
ACACTGACGCCCGCCTGCTTACTTTTTTCCCTCCGACTTCAAGATTCAACTTTTTTTCTCTTACTCTCTTTGGGTGTATTTTGCTGTTGATGCAATAAAATTAATTTTTCTCCTGGGCCTTCCTATTCTATCTTCTCTCGACGTACTTTCCCTTCTTTCTCACTTGTATACGTCTGTATGTACAATGTAGAATTTATCCAGTGCACTACTCTATACTACACTTTCTTTGTGTGGATGAGACATTTTTTATACACAAGGAAAGAAAAAACCCTTATTTTCCTTGGGAAAAGTAAAAAAGAAACATAGTCTACAGTAAAACTCTCTATTTGTACAATATCAGTGGTGCATTGCAAATATGGGGGTGTAGATGTGAGATCTCAAGGAAAACGGCAAGAAAAGAAAAATCCTCGTCTCCAACGAATCACTCTCTTTGAGAAAAAGTGTAGTCAAATGGGAGAAGGGCATAGTTACATAGAGGAAAGAGCATAATCCTCGTCCATATACTTATTTGACAGAAAATAGTAAAATCGTCGGGTTTCCGGTGAGCGCAGGCAAAGGAGTCGGTCGAGTACAAAAACGAAGACGAAGAAACGATTTATTCTTGGGAGTCGATTTTACAAGATCCCTACCATCATAACCATTTGTGTCTTCGTCTTCTTCTCTAACAACGACTCAAGTCGCTTACTTTGTCCATACATTTTTCTCATAGTCATCCATCTATCTGCTTCTCTCCATCTCTTTTTATACACATCGTCATCTCCCTTCAATGTTCGATGCTGATACATATGTATAACTTTTACATCTATTCTCGTTTTCTCATCCATGTTTGCAACTTTTCTCTGTAGACCTCCACCCCGCAATATCTACAATCTACACAGTAACTACGAAGCATCTTGTGCTGGTTTTATCCTCTATCCTTATGCATAAGTGCGTGGGTAGTGTTCCTACAGAAGCAGTGAACTTAACCAAAAAGTAAAATGAAAACGAATGGAAACAGACGTACTTACAAAATTCACATACATATGTATGACAAGAGCAAGACAATAATGTAGAAAATCGTAAATACAAAAGATACAAAATAACATACGGAAAAGAAAAGAAGCAAGGGATGAGATGAGATGAGACGGTTGGAAGAAGGTGGAAGACAAATAGAAATTCAGAAAAATGTATACATACATACTTTGTACATTGTACGGATAAAATGGAAGGAAACACAGACATAGAAAAGAAATCAAATGATGATGGACCAGCCCAAAGCCCACGGCTAAACTTTTACAAATTTCTAGAACAAAATTCAATATTCTCATAATTTGGAGCGGAAGAAAGATTGAAGCTCCCTGTGAGTTTCAACTTCCAACATTATCTTTCCTGTTCACATTACATATATGTGTCTGTATTCTGTACATCCATCTGACCAGCAATTCATCCGCCTATCTAGCTGTCTATCCCTAAATTCACAAGTCGGGAGAGAGACATTGAGGATAGAACAATCGGATACAAAATTCATTTTGCTATAGCATTTTGCTGGAAAAGGAAAAAATAAAATTAAAAAAGAAGGCCAAAGAATGTGTGTCATCTTTTTATTCCTCAGTTATCTATTCCTCTTGGAAAAAACGCGGCTCGGGAGCTGAGACCTCTAGAAATGCAACGTTTCCTCTTAAACATTTACTTTTATAATGCCATCTCATATGTTCAATTCTACTACATATAGTTGTATGGTGTATCTACAATGTACATCGTATATAGTGATACATGAAGACCAAGCTGAACAAGTAAAACTATAATAACAATAATATATAAGATTTTCACGTTTCCGTGAAAAAGCAATTCTAGAAAATGTATAATATCTATATCTATATCCATAAGAAGTTAAGATAGACGTACAAATAGAAAATATCAGAAATGTAGCAGTCGTCGTAGTAATAATAAACTGAGGAGGAGGAGGAGGATGATGCGAAGAAGTGGAAGAAGAAGAAGAAGCTTCCGTAAAAGGAAAAAGCCAAGAGGAAAAATAAGAAGACTGACTTCAACTTCACAGTACTAAGAACCCATCCAGCCCATCAATTCTCCTTTTCTCTCGCAGTCACATCACATTTGACAAAAATGTGCAGAGAGCCGGTCGTGTTCTTTTGCCTTTATTTCCCTCTTTTTTCTCGGCCCGACTCCCTTCTCTCCTTTGCTGTGATGTGTGTGTCTCTCCCTTTTCCTCTGCCGCTCTCCTGAGCAAGTGTCTGAAAGAGACGTCAAGATTTATCCCAGAGAAAAAGAGAGGAAAGGAAAGGAGGAATGGATCGATCCGATTTTCATCGCTTCACGTCCTACAGCCCCCTTAGAAGAAATAGGAATCACCTCTACATACATCTTCATATTAAAAGATAGAAAAGTGACTCGCTTTGTGCGAAATAGACTTTTCAACAAAACCCATGCATGCGGACGGAGGCAAGACAAGTCAAGTCGCTTGGAGTAAAGTCGGCCCCGGTTATAATAAATTAGAATATAAAACCCATAATCAGTCAAAAATTGAAAAATTGTCACCATCATAATAACACACGAGTGGAGGAAAAGAAGCTTGTCTCATCACCCAATTTATTATACTTACTTTTGCATTTGGTAAAACGAGGACGAGGATAGTTATATGTATGTAGTATGTGTGTATGTATGAATGCATGAATTTGTGTCAAACGTCTTCATAATTGAACCAAAAGTGAAAAATTGTCGCAAAATTAATTTGAAATACTACGTTTCCTGTTTCCACACAAAATTTCTTCAGAGCCTCCTCAGAAATTATTCACCCCAAAGCGGAAAAGCAATAGATATTGCTATATAATGGAGGCCAAAAACTTATTGTCAATACAAATAATAAAAAGTCACCAACTATATTCCCGAAAAATGGAGCAAAACTAGCATAACATGTACCCGCAACCCACACATATATATGCATAAAATAACTAAACTATACCACCGGCATAATACAAAAGATACAAAATAAATAAAATGGCCGTAAAGAGAGGTTGACACCCTACGCAAACAGAAAATTGTTGCCCATTGGCAAACATTTGACGACAAACCTTTGATTGACACCTCATTTTGCGTTCGCAAAAAAGGTAAACCCGAATCGTTTGCTTCGAACATGGTTTGAAAATGCTTTAAAGGGTTAAACAACTCCGGAGACAATATAGCAAATATTAAAGCAACTTACTTCCGGGGTCCAGTATCCAGGTCTTCTTCCCTTCTTTCCGGTTAGTTTTTGGTTCTTCCTGTAAATTCAAATAAATAAATAACTAGGCATTAGATTCCACATTTCCCCATAAACTGAGTGCATACAAAGTTCCTTTACTCTCTTAAAGTGTAGACAGTAAATAGGGTTAGAAGTATACAATTATGTTAACACGGAAGTACTTTTCCTGTTTCCGCAAAGAAATTTTATGAACAAGACAGTTTTGTTTTTCAAAGCGGAAAAACGATTTTATGCTTATGTATACTATTATATTACATTTAACTGGACTTTCTGACATGGTTGCACACTGCACATCAAAAACCAGACATTACACACTAGCTGTCTTCCTCCTCATCAAAAATTCAATTGAAAACGGGCCTTTCCTCCTTCGCCTTTCTTTTTGGCATTTTACTTTCCCATTTTACTTTTTCGCCTTTCACTCCCAATTTTCTGTCCCCATCCTTTTCTATTCTTGTCTAATATATATTCGAATTTGCGGTCTGAACTTTCTCCCTCATCCGCTCAATGCTTTTCCCATCTTTCGTGCTCATGTTCTCCTGTACCTTGGCTTGGCTTTTTGCACTCCGTTCGCCCCATCACCATCAATAAATCCTACAACTTGACTTGGCTGGGTGACATCCCATTCGAGTTTTGCTCGGCTGGACGGACTTTCCTTTCCTTCCTCTTTCTTTTATTCCTCTCTCTCTCTCCAAGCTGACAACAGCTCTCCAGTTTTCTCTAGTTCTAGCATTAACTACTAATATTCCTTTTACTTCAATGTCTATACGCATATAAGTCCAGAATATTGGAGTCCACTCAGGCATAACAAAGTTTGTACATACATATGAGACCATCCATGTATGCAGCCATATAGGGAAGAATAAATCATTTGAAATCCAATACTCTTCATCTTCCATGTACTTTCAACGTTAACACATAGCAGAGCATTTACCATCCACTGCCTATTACATTTATTGTCTACAGAATCTTCTCCTGTTTTATTATGGTACAAGCAACCCATTCTCATATCTGTCTTTCTTGTATATAGCTTGATTTTTCTTACTGAGGAAGCAAATAGGAATCCTCAGTATTTTCCTCGCATGTATGTATGTATGAATGTGGAGTAGATTGGATGCGAGGTTGGAGTGGCATGCGGAAGGGCAAAGTTGCACTATGGCTCTCAACTCGCAATGTCCAAAATATAGCAACGGACACAATATTCCGTGTACGCACTCCAAGAAGTTGCAAACTGCAAATCCTTCACATTTATAGATTTTTTTCCTGGTACACTTCACCTTTCAGAATCACACGATGCCAAATATGTATTACGCAATGTCTGTAGGCTCGCAAGTTCCCTCGCACAATATGCAGGCTCTTATAAATACAGTGGACTACACTTTTAACGTCTCTAGGATTTTTGAGGATAGTAAAATTGTTCAAACGGCGTTGATGTCTTTATGAATACTTTTCTGTCAAATGTAATTTCTGTTAGCATAGTCAACTAACTACTCATATAATACTTTAGTTGCCAGAACATTAAGCACAGAGCCATGCGCAAAGTTTACTGTATACTGTATACGTATACATACATCTACAAATTTTCCTTTATCACAGCCCCAACGTCAGTGTAATTCATCGTCGTTAATACAGCACTGTGAGGAGTAATCTAAGGATTCTGCCATCAAATTGTGATCACATACGGATACATACTACGACGGGGGAGAAAGCAGCGAGAGAGAAATGAAAAGACGGGAGAGTGAAAGCCAAATAAGTCTCTCAGAAGTAACATACATAGGAGAAGAGGACAGCGAGTAGTTTCTCTCACATTCAGTTACTCCCCTTTCTTTTCCTTCCTTCCTCCGAGATGTTCCATGTTCAATGTTCAAGTTGCTGACTGTCTTCAGTCTCCACTTACTTCTGTGTACACTTACTTTTACTCTACCCTGATGCTTTTGCTCCTCTACTTTCGTCTCAAGAACAAAAAGAGGTTTAAATTGATTTATCATCCGAGAGACCAAAACTTGGAGCAAGAATGTACATATATAAGACGGCGACGTCAACAGTCAGCTACAAAGATGGCCATCACGACAAGGAAGATTGTATATAATGGTGATGATGATGGAGATAAGGAAGAGACGACAACAGCTTACATACATTCATACATACATACATACATGCATACGCATACTGGGAAACAAACCTCTACCATGTTCCGGGTAATAATTATTGTTGTAGTTAGGGCACGTCGTTTTTACTTACAACTTTAACTTTAATGCTCCATGGTTGAGCCAGTGTCAATTATAAGAGTAATGTAGGGGGGGCACAATTTTACTGGGAGTCAGAGGCACTATAACTTCATCATTTTACGGTAATACGTATCCATACAATGGTAGTCACACCATATGCATGTAACACTGAACAATATGTACTGCACTTTATTGAATAGGAAGAAGATGGAAGATGGAAGGTCAAGCTGGGCAATAATTTTAAAAGACATTACGAATCCCTCGTAATCCGTCGTAACTCAAATGTATCCACATCCACGAGTTTCTCTTATACAAAAATGACAAGGCCTCTTACTGCTGCTTGTCCCTAACTCATGTTGTTAGACCACAAAACAGAGCAGCTTTCTCTTTTCTCTGCTTGTATTATATAGGGTAGATTTCAGCCAACAGATACTGTACAAAATACAAAACACGTATGTAAGTATATTCAACCCACAGAATTTGATGCATAGTTCAAAGAGTCATAGCTCGGTTTGTTACCCCGAGTTTATACGAGTTATTATGATCCACCAAAAACTACCTTGTTTAAGACAGGGCCGGGGCAGAGAGCTAGACCTGAAGATACGTTTTACGTCTTTTTTACGTTACCTTCCAAACTTTTACGTTTTCCATCCATGTTGCAATCTAGTTTACTATCTTTCTGCTGGTTCATCTTGCTCTCATTTTAATCTGAATGAATGGCTCCAAAGATCGGAGTAATCATCCTAAGCAGTGACGCTTATTGTGTATGTGTATATTTTTTCCATCTTCCTAGGATATTTCCCATGATATATCGTGTATGTATCGTGTGCCATATAGACTTCTACCTAGACTTTCTCCATTTTCCCGTGCTTTAGCTCCAATGTTTCTGCTCCAGTTTTCCAGGTTTTAGGTTTCCCTAGCTCTTGCTCTTGTTCAACTGTGCGTATTATTAGTCCACATAAAGTTGTATACATACATTCATACAACTCGTGTATCTACTTACTTAATATAGATACACGTACACATAGGATTTCAACATATGTACTAATTTTGAGGTCTTCGTGACATGATTTCCTTGCATTCGCCAACTACAACGAAATACAGTATAACCGAGGAGTTCTGCCCAAGAAGTTGTTGAAAATAAGAAAGAGGTATACAAAGTGCAAGTCATGGGAAACTTGATCCTTTCGAAAATAATTTCCACGAGCGTGTGTTGCTATCGTATCGTTTAAGCTGTGTCTTAAAATATTAAGATCTACAACTACAATCTACAGCTGTAGATTTACCTCGTTCGTTTTTCTCCCTGTCAGTTTTATACATCTCTGCCCGGGGTAGATTGCATTTTGACGATACATGTGTACAATGTGCAAACATACATGCATGCATGTGGAATGCAGATATATCACACAACACACACAGTTATACAATTTCCATTTAGCAATATAATAAAACCTGTCACAATTTCATGGCCCGTCTATACATAATCCCATTTCCGATATTCCAAAGTAACTCGTCAAATATCAGCAGATATCTGACGAGATGGAAAGGGAAAAGACTGAGTTGTGAGTGGGAAGGAAAAACAAATTTACTTTATGGCAAATGCCATGTCTGCTTTCCATCTAATATCCGTTACGGAGCAAAGTAGATGTGGATGGACGAAAAAAAGATCTTTCCCTGACAAGCAGCCAAACAACAAACAGCACTACATTACTACTTACGACTTACATTATACATATTTTTAACTGTACAACTTCCATGTGAATACATATACAATATACATATAATAGAAGTCTTGCTGATCCTGAAGGCTGCTCAGTAAAATTACACACGCATATTTTTTGCATTAAGCTTGCAAATATTATGCTATACACACTGGAATACAAATACAAGTATAAGGCATTTCAAAAAAGTTTCTTTGGCTTGCATTTCAGTTATGGTCGTAAAATAATCCAGTTGGCATAATACAATACGACGAATATATAGGTATGTATACACTATACACATCTTTGTACAGCACTTCATATCCTGAAGCTTCAAAAACATTCAAAATTCAAAGCAATTTGTGAGCTCAATGGGCTGAGACCCATTGAGTATGTACTTACAGGCTAGTTGCTTTTATATGTTCATACTATCCAGTGTATGGAGGTTAATATAGAAATTTCTAAGATTCAACTCTAAATATATCTAAACGCGTTTTACGATGATTGCAATTTTTTATGCTCACATTAACATTTGAACATGCAGTTTTTTCTACCTGTGACCCGTATCCTTACTCTCCCTCTTTTGCTTGTCCCTTCAATTTAATTATTGTTAGCTTGCAAAGGTAGACATACTCACGCTGTGCATGTATTTTGAATTTTTAAGGGGAATCGAATGACAAACAAAGCCATGTACGGGTACGTGTGATGACCATCGTTTTATATTTTCTTTGTATTTCAATTTTGTCCTTGCCTACACTTAGATACTTGTGCATAATTATGTATTATGCATGTAGCATACAATAAGCCCATTATTGCACAGGTATTTCGTAAATATTTCCATCTCCTTTTTAATACCCTATTAAGCCTTTCTCTTGCATTCATAATTCTGTAAACTTTTCTTTACAGGTTAATGAAAGAGCGAGAACGAATGTCACGAGTCGAATCGCCCGAATGTTCAAACCTCGGTTGTTTGACTCGATACCAACGTTCATTCGTCATAGACAGTAATAATAATAATAATAATATTCAGAGCCAACATAAAATAGATGTGAGCTTGCGATTTATTTAAGGTAACTGAATTTGATCTACAACTCTAAAGCTAAAGTCAACGAGAGATAGTCATCGTATCACCACAACCATGTTGATTAGAAATAGGGAGAGGAAGAAGAGCGAGAGAGAAAAAGAAAGATAAGGAAGAAGAGAGGAAAAGGGATTTGAATGAATGAATGAGTGAACGATCGGAGCATCCATAAATTCCTTCAAGGAGCAGGAACCATGAAAGGAAGTTTTGATTTTCCCCATAATCAACTCCCTAGCTCATAATAATGAGCAAGGATGCCTATAGAATTCAAAATAGATTGAAGGAGTCTATGTATGTGAGATGCTGACTTGTGAATAGCGTGTATATATGGAACAAGTATGCAAGCTGATCCCAAATATATTATATACGCCGCGTATTATGCCGTACATTATAAACGATGTATTGTAACTAAGTCTAGTACATATTAGAGAAATGATGTACGGTCTAAAGATAAATCGGAGGCAAATGGCAATCGGCAGTCGAAAGTCTACTCTCACTCTCTTCTCCGTTCTCTTCTGTTATATTCAGTTGATGTGACTGTAGCTGTATTTACTTATATGGAAGTAATGCCTCATATAAGTATGTGCAATGTACACTGTCCATAGAATGGATATACACAAAGTTTTGGCTAAATACGCCGCCGTCATGCAAAACTAGAGCTTAAATCCTAATCGTGACAATGCACACAATTTCCTATGGTTTCGGTCTCTTGGTCCCCTTTCCCCCTTTTGCGTTTCGTCCGCTCATTTCATGATAGGTCACGTCTATGCACAGGATCTTTCCAGGAAAACTACATACTTATAGAGCTTGAAGCTTCTCTTTCGCCCTTTCGTTTCTTTCCTTTGCTGGCTTTTCCGACAACTCACTTTACGTTTCTCCAATTTATGGACAAGGCTAAGGCTAAGAGCATCTAGCGTATATATCTGTATGTATGTGTATAATGTGTATAGTGTATAGATGGAAGCGGATCAATACAAAACTGCCAACATTTCAGCTCCAATAACTGAACAAAAATACACATGAGTAAATATAATATTTCTATCTCTAAAATGAAACTTCATACTCTATCCTTTCTTCATCTCTCTCTCTCTCTCTCTCTCTCTCTCTCTAAATCTATATTTCTCTTGATTATTATGATTATTGTGTATATAAACGTGAGAAGTATACCTACTTGTATATTTATGGAGAAAATTAATGTCAATGCCGATGCTCGTTTTTCTTGTTATCCCAGCTTAAAACTACACACTATTTCAACCTGTGTCAGTTTTACGGTGAAATTTTTATCAAGGATCGACGGCTTACTTTGTTGTACACACAGTACATACACGTATAACATAAGTTTTTATACACTTCTAATTTTATCAAAATGCTTGTCTATTCTGCTAATATCTCGCGCTTTTCCAAGAAAATGTTTTCCAGAACAAAGTAGTTAACTAAAAAATTATTTTCAACGAACGACGCTCACGCAACTGAAGAGTCCGAAAAAATTGTGTCTGTTTTCCCTAGAACTATGCATGGATAATGAGTTTTAATAACTATCTTTTGCACTGTATTTACTATTTATTTCAAACATTCAGTCGTAATTACATTTTTTTTACTACTGTCCAAGTCGAGTTCGACTGATGCACAAAGGACATCTCGTAGATTTCCGGCATGGATATATGACGAAGGAAATCAACCCAAACGTTGGGAATTAAAACAGTGAATATTAAATATTAATTGAAAAAATGCGCAAAGTAGAAACATGAATCGTACAAACAACGACGAGAGACATGTGGCATGAGTTTTATTACTACGAATCGAAAATAGTGTTACAATATAGTAAAAAGTAATAGTGCAGTACTAAGCCGTAAATCGAAATTGTGACTCTCTTTTGAAGTGACTCGTTGCGTAGTAAACGCCGACAGCAATACACGTTAAAGTGCTTATTTAAATGTTCTATTTACCTTACTTGCAATATATTATGTAGGTAAAGGCGAAGGTATAGTACCCACACTAGTTTCTACATCTGGTCGTATAAATGCATTAAATGGCTAGAAATGGAGATGAAAGCTAGCAGTGCATCATCTCAAACAGCATTCTCTGTAATTGGAGTTTTTAAAATTGCTCAAAAAGGAAATTCCCCGCTCAATCATTTTTTGACGAAATAAATAAATATCTTTGAACGGTGCAAGTTCACATAACACACAGCCAGGCAATGACAAAGGTAATTGACAGATGGCAGGTAATTTTAATTCGATTTTTTTTACAAAATGTAGCAGTGCTTAATTTTTACTGTGTAACTACTCAAAAAAGTTAAAGTTATAGTATAGTTGGAAAACTGCCTACTGGAAAATGATGAGCTACTGTCTGACTCCAGTTTCCATCTTCCGACAATGAAATTTTACTTTAAAAATTAGTTATAATTTCTGTTCTTGTTAAGACGTTTGAATAAGTTTTTTAAGACCTCTACATATGTTGTAAAGTTCAATCCTTAAGCACTATGCATACGGTATACAGATATGCATGTACATGAAAACATCGTCATCAGTTGTGGTTTGCATAGCTGCAAACTGCACTTAATCTTGAAATCCTGTGAAACAGCAAAGATTGTACGCTTGAACAAGGGAAAGGATTGGCCACTCTTATCAACTCTTTACTCTTGTCACTTTTTCGTTCAGAAAGCCAACCAAATATGTGTGCATAGGTACTTGGATACGATGGTCAGACCAGGTATAAAGGAGTGGTTCATTCCTTTCGTGAACAACAACTTTTCTCATCGTACTGACTGGCGTAGGATACCTGAAGCAAATCTTCAAAGAACAGACCAAGACATTCATTCAAACATACACACTCACACATGCACGTGTACATAAAATAGACCATGAACAGAAAAATTTATACCTTATGCCTTTGTTCAATATTTAGAGGAAGAAACGGCACTCGCACAGGACATAGCAATACTTGGGCAAAGTAATCATTTTCTAAAGTCACATATCATATGTGTATTACATTATAATATGTTGAACATATTGCATTACATCATTTTACCATGTGTGCATAATTCCCTGCGCAATATGCGCATATTGAGCAAAGAGCATGCACAGAGGACGAGAGGCTAAAATCATAAGTACAATGGGAGCTTCAAACAACCCTTCTTCATTGAAAATCCCGAACGAATTTAAATATTCAATATGGAGATGAGAATAAGTGAGGGAGGATAAGGAACATTAAATGAAACCTGTATGTACAAAACAGATACATAATATATCATACAAATTTTTAAGCTTTTATTCTATACTTAGAAGTTTATAATAGATAATATTATGATATTTCCAATGTGTCGTATGTGTATTCACTTTGACTGTTTACATGTGTCTACAACAGCCATAAACCAACAAGAAGGTCTAAAACATGACTAATACTAAAAACTAACAGCTAACATAGTTGCATTCAAGCATACACATAACATTACACACATTACACTCAAAATAGTTTTAAAAGGACGAACTCAGGTGTGAATTGTGAATCCTTAAAAAAGCCAATCTTAAAATGCTTTTTACCCCCTTGCACTTTACACACTCTACACTCTACACACAAGCATTTACAATTTACACAACGAAATTCTATTACGTTCTCCACAAATTTTAATGCCTTTTGTGTATACATAATACATAATATACATCATACTCAAATATGAAACCACAAAATGCATTAAATTTAATTAGTTTTCTATTTTGAGCTCCGTTTTGATTTTAACCGAGAGAAAACAAATAAATTTTGAATACACCGTACGCAATAAATATGAAGCATGCATTCCATAATTTTTGCTAACAGTTCTTGTGAAAAATTTTAGGATTTTAAAAGGATTTTTATTCTTTGTGTGTGATTCTCATTTTACAGTAGAATTTAGAATTCATAATGTACAATAACTATAATATCATTGTTACAGAAACAAAATGCATAAATGCAAAAGTTTAGAGATAATGCTGTTGTGCATGCTTAGCTCTGATACATCAACCACTTTTAAAGCAACAGTACGACGTAATCTTTGCAAATTTTCTCGACATTAGGAGCAGCTGTTGTAGGCCTTCATAATCATAAACATGGAAAGAGAACTTGGTTTTCAAAAGGCAATAGCACTTAAAATTAAACCACACGGAGAAAAAGAGGGTTTGAATATTGATAGCAAAATCCTTTTACGTGAATGGTGAATGCATTCTGCATCCTATGTATAATCCTACAATTATACCAAGATAGAATATAATATAGTAGTCCATTTATTATGGAATTCTGTAATAATCCATTCTCATTGTAAATACATAATATGTCCATTGTCCATGCTTCAAAGTATAACAAAAGGAAGCAATCCTATGGTTTTGAGCAAAGTTCAGTAAAATGCTCCGATGTATGTAAATGTTCTATGTGTATGCAGCATGCAGTCGTATGGGTGCGGGGGAATGCTCGTGCTAACATAAAAACAAGAGTAAAAGGCAAAGCGAGTTCCATTATATGTCAAAAAGCATTATGTCATTACTTGCTAATGCATGTTTCTAATTATCCTGGACTTTTAAATCGATTCCCATTAATTCAGGGTCAGTCTCATTAAATATTTTGTAGTAAGTCAGAACTTTTTAGCTGTATTTTCATACATTCATATCGAGCAGACTAGTAGGTAATCCATTCAAAATGTTTACTCCAACTGATGAATACTCCTTCATGTATTGTTTACATGACTGTAAACATACACGAGCAAATATATTCCGGGTAAAAGTTGAAAGCTTTTTTCTTTACAAAATTGTACACGAGTAGGTCATGTTTTTGGAACAAGTTCAAGACAGACCTTTGTCAACCTTGTTGCAACAAACGAGTATTATTATTCTGCTACATGAAACATGTCTTAACAATATAAAGCCTTGCAAATTTTCCTGTGTATAGATATTAGTTTCATACACAATGCTAATGTAAGTATTAGTCATGAGAGTACCTTCATAAAGAATAAGCATGAAAAAATTGTCCAGCGTCCAAAATCTCTTATAATTTCATGTAATCCTGCATGTATGTAGTAATGTAGTATGTACCAATTTTTGCATGCATATTATACGTATACGTATGAAACCATCAACTAAATTAGCAAAATTTGGAATATGGCAAATGTTGTTTTCTTGTCATCCTGAATATTATCATGATATTGAACATGTACACTTCTTAATTTACTCTGTGTATGTATAGAATGCATACATATATATAGGAATTATGGGAAGGGAATGGAGGAAAATAATGAAAAAATTCTTGTCCATACGTAATAACATCACAAAACATATTGTTGTAGATTACATTACACGAACGAACACGACTTTAGTCAGAGGGTTGAACTAGGAACACATTATGGAAGATGGAGAAGGCCAACAGGAATACATGATTCGTGAATTAGTGAGTTCTTGAGCGAGAGAATCTAATTTCGAGGAAGATTATTTTGCGTAGGCGAAAATCATAAAAGATTCTATTCTACAAAACTAGTGTGAGAGAGAAAGACAGATAAAAAGGGGGAAATCGTACAGAATTTTTATTATTATCAGATGAGGGGATGAGAAAGATCAAGTCGTGTGCATTATTATCCTACATCTGTGAACAGAATACATGTGCGCAATTATCATCAGGCACAATGTAGTATATCAATTTCAAACGGCCGATTCCTCTAATAATTTACGCATCATTTCAATAGCGGCGTGATAAACAAGTTATTTTCTTCAGCTTTACGATGAATGATAAGGACAGTGTCGGTCGCGTGAATATCTTTATTTAATCCAATTTAGATATTTTTCAGGGGTACTTACACTACGTATAGTATAATACACACCCATTCGTTTCTATCTAACTACTAAAAACTTGCGCATTTAAAATTGAACGGCAAAACTCTTGGTGACAGCAAAACGTATTATAGATGCAATAGTTTTATGCACAGATATTTTTATAAGGTGTATTATGACATTCTAAAATTCTATGTGCTATTCTACATTTCTATTGTGTGCCATAAATTGTGGTACAAAATATTCTTCTATATGCATAAGATGGATAGGAATGAGATACAAAAATCCAATGTGATTATTTCCCTCAAAAAAATATCCGATCAACTTTGATCAAAAGTTGATGAGATTTGATGAGATTGACTTGATGTGCATATGGTTCCAAA
>JAQIVE010004516.1:0-14417 GCA_034698285.1 Sminthurinus bimaculatus | reverse complement strand
ATACTATAGTTAGTGCTTGAGTACATACAATACATATGAGGATGAGAGAATCTAACTTTTACTTTTAATACTCAATTATTTCTGTTTGGTTTTATGACAGCTCTCATGCAACAGCTTCTAAATAGTCAAGGTGGAGAAGAAGATATGACTTCATTGCTGGTTACTTTACATTCCACTGATGTCAACCTAGATATTCCCATGAAAATTGAGATATTGTCTAGCCTTATTACTGCATTTCGTGAGAGTCATCGCGCTAGAGTAAGTTTTAAAAAATATATTGTATAAAACCGTTAAGATTTATAGTTTATAGCCTTCTAGAACATTTAAAAAAACAATAAACAGTCAAACAATATTGTCAATATATTATTGTTGAATTTTTAATGCATCATTTTTACAGGTCAATTTCCGCAAGGCTGGAGGATTTTTGTATTTGATGAGTGTACTTGTGTCAATGGAAGGCTTGCTGTCAAAGAATTGTAATTCCATACGTGAAAGGATGCATCTGGTACAATTAATTTTCACAAGTTTCGCTTTATCTATGAGGTAATACATGAGAAAATTTGAAAGTAAGTATTCAGTTAAGATTTTTGTTTTATGGCGCACATTGTCTGATTCAAGTCTGTGACACAATGTGTCTAATGTTTGTCCTGCATACTTTCCTATAGATTTGAACCAGCAAATGCAAAATTGTTTCATCAAGAAGTAAGCTATACCAGTATATAACTTATTATAACTTTAATTTCATGTGCATAAAATTGTTTCTACCGAGCAAAAAAGTAGTTTATCAATATTTGTCTTGTTTTCAGATCTCATTACCTAGTTTATCTGACACATTAAGACTGTTGGGGTTTCTAAATAGGCAGACCCACTTAACGCCAAATTGCAACAGCAATGCAAAGTCAAGCGATGCAGTCGAAGATTCTTCTCAATTTCAACAAATATTTAATTTCTCAAGTGCACCAGAGCCATCAGCTTCATCACTTCCGTTCCAGTTAACAGAAACAATATTCTTGTACCGACTCCTTTACGATTTAACTACAGTAAGTTTTCCAAACACAACTTTCTGTTATAAAATGCGTAAAATTCAAAGGAGTTCAAATCCATCCAGTTTATCTTTGTTACTTTATTTTCTGTTTTGATTTTAAGATATATCCGTATGTATTGTTAGTAGTTGATGCCTAAAATAAATTTATTTTTGGAAGGATGCATTTGATCGACCTCCGTCTACGTCAACTACTTTCCGCTCAGCTACATCATCGTCCTCATCATCATCAACGACAACTGTAACTGCTCAGCTAAGAAATGATGAGTCAATTTCGGCATCATCACCCCCCGCAAGTCCTTTAAAAAAGACAACTCCATCTTTAAATTTGAATCCACCGGTGCAAGAGCCAGTCATTATTCATTCGTCTGTAGTCATTGTCATGCTTAAATTAATTCCTTCGATTGTAGAGACACAATGCCAATTATTTTGTGCCGAGCTACTAAAAAGTCTAGTCAGAACAGAAAAGAATCAACAAATCATGGCACAGGCGGGTTTGACCGAAGAAATTTTGGAAAAATGCGCAATCGCATTGAATGACGAATCTCACATTTTACATGCTCCACTGCATTATGCATTTGAACGTGTTGCCACCCATCATTTACAACCACGGGATCTCAGGTTAATGTTGATCATAATTCCTGCTATGCGATCTTACCATTGTAATATTTAATATTGTGACTACTCGATAGGTATTGTCCAAATATATATGCGCGACGTGTAATTTCCATGCACATAAACTTTATAACTTTTAATTTTTTATTTTTTCATGTACAGACGATACCTTCGCTTGGGAAATCCTTTAAATTGCGACAGAACCACCCCACCATCAGCAAATATCTCAGCATCTTGTCCTCCTGTTCAATTAAGTAGGATCAAATCCCTAGTCTCAATGACCACTCCAAAATCTGATCACATCACCAATTCAAATTTCTATTCAAATTCTTCAACGCCATACCCATCTTTCATCGAATTTGATATGTCTGCTGAAGGATTCGGCTGTTTGTTCCTACCTTCGATATGTCCAAATAATCAAAACTTTAGTCCGGAATTTATGAGTGTTACGAGTTCAGCGTTGTTAGCTAGTGGAATCGGTGAACGAGGATTTCCTGGTAGGTTTTAAAAACGTTTCACATGTTTATAAAATTATAATATGGAAATGTGACACAATATATAAGTAGAAAAACGTACAATTTACAATTAGGGATGCCATGGATAGTAATATAAATAATGTTTTACAGGTAATTCTGGTATGAGTTTTTCAACATGGTTCTGCGTTGATAAGTTCAGCGACCCGCGGATTGATCCTCATCCAGTCAGAATTTTAACCATAATCAAAGAAACAGCTAATAGCCAGAAACTTGCTCTATCAGTTGTTGTCTCTGCCAGAGGTGATATAAATGAGCAATCGAAAAAACTAAGCTACGCTTTCATAGACATATTGAACGAAATAGTCTCATTCGCTGGTTTCAATTTTGTTATTTCCATTTTATTTTTATAGACAAAGCTTTACTAGTCAGTACACGCGAGTCAAGTGTGCCACCACAAGGTGTTGGAGAGTGGGAGCCTGATACGTCACCTCCTTCTTCACTTCGTGTATGGTGTCCCGAATTGCTTCATGAAGGTAATGCTACTAGTAAATTTGTGAGGTAGACTAGACTTACATACATATTTGAATAAATGCGAAAATATTCTAAATGATTGCTTCATTGTTCGGGCTTTCAAGGTCAATGGCATCATGTCTTTTTAACCTTTTCGCCATCCTCGTTTACTTTGCACGTAAACGGACGATCAGTGCACAGTGCGGTACGTTTCAGTCTTTCCTATATAATTTAAATTTATTTTGTAAAATATTTTTATTCATAGAGATCTAACTGCATATTTTTCCATATTTAATGTTTTAGAAAATTGATTATCCTGCTAGATCCAAGGGTTATTCCTATAGTGCGTTTATTGGAACGCCTCCAATTTGGCGAAAAATTTCCAAACTCACGTGGAGACAGGGAATTTGTCATCTATTTGAAGATTGGATACCGAATTCATCTTGCATAGCCAATGTTTGGAAACTTGGACCGGAATACGTTGGAAACTTTTCCGTTTTCTCCTCAAATATTAGAAATGGTATATAAAAACAACCGTTTGTAGGTTATTGCAAACACTTTTTTCCCATTGAAAATTGTAAAATAGACGGGATTTTTAAGCATGAAGTATATAGAGTAAAAAAACATATGTACTACACACAAAATTTACTTCAGATATAGTTGGACCAATTATTTTGGCGTTATTAATATTATGTTTGTGGATGGCTAATCATTATAATTCTTTAATATTACACATATCTGTCAAGATATAGTTGGAGGACCTTTAATTGCTGAAGATAAAATAATATTTGGTTTGAGTAAGTTATAAAATTGTTATCCACTCGAAGTATTTATAATTTGTTGCATATTTTTAAAAACATTTGCTAGCCTTATTATTTAGTTTGTTTTAGTATTAAAACAAAGTAACTCGTATATATCTGTCACATTTTTTATATTTTAGATGCATTGACGGTGTCCCAGCTCACTCTTTCAAAAATCCGTAAAATATATTGCAAATCGGACGCAAAAGCGATAGCAAAACAGGTTAGCAATAATATTTTGAACAATCTATGTATAATTTACGTTTCATGTATGTAGTGGTAAATTTGGACAATATCAGTATTCGTTGTTAAGTTTTTTGTGCCCTATATACTCTATATTTGCCAAATTAATTGTGAAACAACACGAGATTCCTAGTCTTACGCGTATGTTCATTTTTTTGCATATTCCACTAAATGGTATCAATAACTACCTATTCTGAAAGTTTCAAAGCTCTAGTTTGGTTAAAAGTTAAATTACAGGCGTATTTAAGTTTGAACTTATAATGTAACGAATGGAGGGTGGGAAACTTTAGATACGAATATCTCAGAATCTAATACTACGCGTAAGGCTAGGAATCCCGTGTTCCCTCACATATAGTTAATGCATGCAACCAGTGATTCAGCAGCACTGGAGAATTGCTTTTGGTAGTTTTCCTTCATTCAAAAAACATTTTTCCGTTGAGTTGAAAATGAGCGATTAATTTTTTAACTATCCGCGTCTGACCATTTAACTCAACTCTAATAGCTCTTTTGCATGTTTCGTTAGTATTAGCAAAATATGTACACACAAAAATATTTTACGGAGCTGTGTTATTGTTCGTCAATACTTTATAGATATCTGCAAAAGTGTGGATGACAAGAAGAAGAATATTTTTATTTAAACGATGGTCTAATGACAGTTTTACACTATGTAACAATAAAGATATATTTTACTGATTGGTACTTCAAGACGGAATGGAATCGTCCTCTAGTACTTACATCTAGTTGTATTACCGCAGAAATTTCGCGACAAGGAACAACTGAATATCAAGAAGCAGGGAGTGCGCGCACAATTACATGATAAACTATAAGGCAGACGTATTGCATGAGTTTGCTACTAAATTAGCATGATAAATGATAAATAATATTATGAAAGGTCAATATCGAATAACGGGCAGATTGTTTTTTAAAATCTAAACTGTTACATCAGCAAGAAATCAGAGTTCATTTTCAATTGTCAATGGCAATCAATGAGCTTTCATAACTTTTACATTTGTCACTCCTTGATATTGCAGTTTAATGGTTGCTCCTTGTGTACAAAATTTTCCTTTATAAGCCAAATCAAAATGAAGCAAGAGTCAGAGTCAGAGACGAGAGCAAAGTTTAAAGAGTTAAACATACTCCAAATACGTTTCTATTTTTACATTGTAAGTAGTGCAGAAGAAATTGACAATGCAATTCATTTTTGCATTGACACTTGTTGCAACATTTGTTGCCGTTTCGCACGGAGGTATATAAACATTATTGGTTAAAAAACGCTTAGTACTTAATAATTACGCAAAGCTTGAAATCTAAATGGTATTTTTCAGCAGTTTGTAAATTCTAAGCCTTTTCTTGTACTTTTTATAGCAAAATGTGTGTACTATGGCTCACCTTCAGAAACTGGTCTTACTGCCAACGAGGAAGTGTTTTATCCAATGGGAATGACAACTGCTGCACTCCCCCATTTGCCATTTAATACTGTTCTCCAAGTTGTCAACCAAAGGACTGGAAGGTCAATTCAAGTAAGAGTGAACGATCGTTTTGGAGACCCACCAAAAGAAGACACTTTGGACTTGACCTACGGAGCTTTCGGACTTTTGGCCGATCATGATGATGGAGTTTTCCCTTGTTCATACACAATCCTAAACTGATCATTTATTATTTCGTCTTGTTTTGTTCACAAATCCACGCCGTTCTTCGAGTAGATGATGTGCCTTAGTGTGTACACTTTTACAACAATCTCTTACCACAATGATATTAGTGTTGATTTTTTCAACACCAGCCATGACAAACTATTACACACTACAGTAATAAGATTTTATTATCCTTATTTAAGCTAAAAACTGATATCGAGCACACTGCCATACTTTAGGTTTATCGTACGAATAATAAAACATGTCGAATAACTCAAGAATAATCATTGCTCATTACTTTTACTTTACTAAATACTTATGTAAGTAAGACATAAGATGAAACTGCACACACTTTCACGTATTTGAAGGGAAAATTTTAGCATTTTGATCCTATTCGATTCATTTTCATTTTATTATTTCATTACTTACTTACCTACATGAGGAAAGCAAGCAAAAGTGAAAAGTTATTCCAGCCAAAATTCATTTCTTCCAGAATTCCTTTCTCTGGTGTCTTCAGGCGCCTTATTTTTAAACTTTAAAGCAATTTCCGTTTCAGATTTTGGATTTTGGGAAAAAATTGTTTTAACTTTTCCTTTTTAATTTTAACGTATTTCATATTTCATATTTAGTACTTAATTGTCTTATTTTGTAATTGTGCAGGTAAATACTTCAATTTCATTTTTTATTGCTTATTTCTTATTTCATAATTCTAGTTTGCTTATTAAAAGCCTACCAAAGAAGTAAATAAGTAAGACTCGCGTTTCTCTGCTTGATTGTTTTAATTTTTTTCAACATCAACAACATCAACTTGTGTTAAGTGTTAACCCAGAAGTTCATTTTTCTTCTCAAAATGAATACTTCAAAAGTAATTAAGACGAATACGCAAAAGGTAATGACAATAAAAAAAAGTTCTAAAGCAGTATTGAAGACCGGAAAACCAGTGAAAAAAGTGTCGAAAACCGTAACAAAATCAACTCTAAAAACTACTACTACCACTGCAACAACGACAACCTCCAAAAAACCAATAGAATTTACTGAGCATTATTACTCAAGTGATGATGGGGATGAGGGTTATGGGGATGAAACTTTTCATTTGGAAATCTTGAGAACCAGAATTGGATTGGAGGAGCTATTGGTGAGTTTTTGAGTTACTTGCTTACATAATACATTATAACACATTTAAGATTCATTTATATCACCTGTTAACTTAACGCTAACTATTAGGTATAAAAAATTGTCAGATTGTATGATACAATCATTGTAGTTTAGGTTTCAGGTCTTTAAAACAGAGTACAATCCAAAAAATCGTGACCATTCATATAAATACGGCATTGATTTAAAAAATTACATTAATATTTTGTTATACTTAAGTATTCGCTTTCATGCTTCATATTTTTCAGACCTGCCAAAATGAGCTTGCGGCAATGAATGCTCGCCGCTCGCAAGAAATGGCTCAAATTCATGCCAAATACCAAAAGGAAAAGAAAATCATCTTAGAAGAACGTGATAATGTGATTGATGCTGTTCCTGATTTTTGGTTTACTGCACTGGTTTCTCATCCAACCCTAAGCAATTTGATTACTGATGTCGAAGAAGAGTGCCTGAATTTTCTCTCAAAATTGGTAATCGAATCGTTGGAAAGTGGTAAAGGGGACTACCGAATCAAATTTGTGTTTGAACCCAACTCATTCTTCAAGAACAAAGTTTTAGTGAAAGATATACTATTCAGTCGGAATTTGACGCGATGCAATAAAATTAATTGGAAGAAGGGCATTAATTTGATTACCCAACATAATAACACGGTGAAGACTTTACAGAAACGAGGACAATTCCTTAATACAAACTCATTTTTTATTTGGTTCGAAAAGAAACTTCCACCTCACAGCGATAATATTGCAGCAGTAAGAACGATGATAATAAGTAATTACAATTAGTTAATGTGATAAGCAGTAGAAACTGAATGTTTTCGACTTATGATGATAATATGTATTTTTTCTAGCGTAAACTAATATAGATAGACTCTTTTGTAGATTATCTCCACAGTCCTATATCGTAAACCACTGGACTACTACCTCATGGGCATGGAGGAATCATTCGATGACGAAAGTATGGACGACGATTACGAAGACAGGTATTTAAGTGATGAGCAATTCTCTTCTATTATTATTTTATGGATAAGTATAGAATGTTATCAAACGTTTTTTATTTTTTATTTTTTATTACCTCCTTACTTATCTACTTTGTTATTATTTTTCAGTTTTTCTGATGAATGAACTTGTTCTACCCTTGTGAAGAGATGATGGTGACGATGTTGTATTCAAGATTACTATAATATCATATGTACTTCTTTATACTCTTCCAAAATGCTACTTTAAGCTACAAGTATAATAGTTTATCATGCAAGTAGCAAAATGATTAATTAATGTATTACTACGTGACATCGGTATAACTTTTAATTACTCGATTATTAATTCTTAATTTATTCTTTTGAGGTTAGGCTTAATTGTTTTACTTGTTGTATTGAATTTCTTGCAGTTATCATATTATGCTCGTAACCTATACATGCGTTAATTCACCATTTTTTTAACTGCCAGAGCAAAAATATGACTTTATGTATAATATGAGTTAAGTAAAAAGAAACCAGCAGTTATTTTAAAATGAACTTCCAAAACAAAAACTATATAGTGTAATAAGTGTTACAATTATTATAGGTTTTTAAAAAAATACAAAATAGTTTAAAAATTACTGATCAAACTTTATTGAACAAACTTCTTCATGATGATTACAAACTACTATTTAATACTTCTCGTTTTTGTATTAAAAAGTTAAAGTATATTGTTGATTTTTAAAGTACGCATAAAAATAAATACATTATAATAATATATTCAATAATATCAAAAAATTCCGCAGCGTTTAACAGTTCATACATGCCTTATATTAATACATTCCTTACAAGTACTATCAATTTGACACGTAAATAGTTCTCAAAAGGTAATCATGCTAGTTCAGGGTGTACTTCTTTTACATGCCTTGTAAGGGAAATAATTGTTGGAAACCCCTCAACACAGACAAAACAAAAACATTCAAATTCAGGAACATTCAATTCTTTACAATGAACCTTTTTGTGACGACTTAAATTGTTTCTGTGAATATATTGGTTAAAACAAATGTCACATTCAAATGGACCTTCAGGCTTGACATGAACTTTTAAATGGTTAGTTAAATTACCCTGGGATTTAAACACCCTCTGACAAACATTACATACTAGAAGCCGAGACTTTGGAATATCACAACGTGCTTGTTTAGGTGTTTCTGGATTTTTCTTGGTTTTTTTGGAAGATGTTAACTCACATTTAATGATTGGTTTTTTTCTTTTCCCTTTTTTTGTTACATTAATTCCTAGTAAGGTGATGTTTTTTCTCTTCTTTTTTAGCCGACGCTTTTCTTTTGGTGCATGGTATAATTCAATATCGTCCTGGACATCTTCCATACATTGTTGTTGTTCCTCCGGGTTAGGTTTGGCCACATGGGTATTATTCGTCGCCTTATCGATATTGCTATCACCGTCATTATTTGAAATTATTTCTGTATTTTGATCTTGAAGGGTCACAAAGTGGGTCTCACCATTTTTATTGCTTACTTTAGTTTCGTTTGAACTTACAGCTCCATTCCGATCTGAACTTTTAGCTTTCTTTTTTTCCTGTTGTGGTTGAAGTTTTTTCAACAATTTTCCTTTTCGCACCTTTTTCTTCTTCTTCTTTGTCTTTGCAAAGGGATTTTTGATTAGAACAGTGTCGTTTGAATCTGAATTTCGACCATTTAAATTATCGGCTTCATTTTCAATACTATTGTTATTGTTTGTTTCTTGTTCTTTGTTCATTTCAACAACTACTTTATCTTCATTATTAGCTTGTGGTAGTGATAGATCGTCATTACCATTGATATCTTCCAATGATTCATTTATTATTGTTTGGTTTATTTCTTCTGTGTCCATAAAATCAGTCTTTTCTTCTAGGACATCAGAAGTATTTGAACTAGAATCAGAGGAATCAGAATTATTATCATGGTTATGGTGTACTTTATTTTTATCTTTCTCTTCCTTGTGTAAGAGTTTGTCTTTTTCTTGACTATAAAACTGATTGTCCGCAGACTGTTTTGGTGGTATTAAAAAGTCACCTGGTGCCAAATGAAAGGTGATACTCTCGTCTGAGCTAGTATGCGGGTCTTCATATTGATTATTTTCTTCGTTTCTTCCATCGTGTTTGCTAACCGCGTTATCTTCAGCTGAATAATATTTCACTTCACAATCGTTGTCGTCGTCATCATCATCACCTTCATCGTCGTCAGATTTATCCATTGGAACTGGGTCGGACGAATGAGCAGACTCTTCATTTACTGTAGTTTGGTTGTCAACATTCATGCTCTCCACTTGGGATGCTATCATTTGTTTCTTTTCTTTGGACAACTTCCTTCCTGTAAACAAAAAGGAAAAACTTAATCAATATTATATATTTATAAAGTACATAAAACACGTTTTATGCATTCTGCAATCTGCAACCAGCTCATATTATTATACTCATATTATATTATATTATAATGTCAAAAAAATAAAAGAACTTCATCCTACTCATGTCTGCAAGGTTTTGGAACAAAAGATTTTTAAAATTTTGCCAAAACAATTAAAATCTTCTGATGTCACATCATCACATAATGCATCAAACCCATTCCGATTGTACTCTTAGATATGTTATAACCAAAATATTTTATGCGTTTAAATACACAGAATCAAACAAGAATGCGTAGTTATTATGTACCTACTTAAGTAAATGGCATTTAAGTTTTAAGTAAGTACTTTTATGACGTACCTTTCTTCCGTGTGCTAACTTTTCGTTTGGGTTTAGGTTTATTAATCTTTACTGACAACGGGCCCTTCTTTTGCTTTTTGGGCTTATTCCCAGTTGACCGTTTTCGAACCATAATTCCGGTTTTTTAATGAGCTTCTGTCGATACCGAACAAATAATTTTGTAAATGAGGTTAACAATTAACAAATAAAAGTAAAAAACCTTTGCTGTTCTGCCTACCATGCGGTCACAATACACAATGTGCATTCTGCATGCAGAATTTCAAAAGTAAGGAAATCTAGAGATCATGGAGCACACCCTTCATGTGCAAACAAGAAACATGCTGCCAAAAGTATGTAAAATGTAAACATACATCATAGTATTAAAGTTTAGACGTTTGTACTTAACTTACTTCAACGTTAAAATTCTTTTGCACATAGATGAGATATTATGAAATGCAAAAACTAACGAGAAGGAAATAACTAATTTAATATACTTGAATTTTTATTTCATTAAAAAATAATGGTTTTACAAAACAGTAAGAATGTGGGCATATATTTACAAATAGGAAGTTAACAATTTTGACATGTTGCATTTATCTACGTATCGAGCAGTATCGAGTAATAAGTATAAAATGAGTGGATATTTTTATGCAGGATGCGGTTTTTACAATAGTTTGCTGTAAAATTGTCAAATACTTAATCTATAATCGTAGATGAGCCTTGTCTACTAGCGCGACGCCGTCTCGATTTCCTGTTTCTAGACCGCCGAACACATAGAGCAATAAGAGCAACAAATACGAGGAAGAGAAGAAATGCTCCTCCAGCAACAGCAACCATTTCAGCCGGATGCAGTCCTTGTAAATCTAATTAAAAATAAACCATTTTTTTAAACGTGAGATGACGTGTTTGTTTCAAAACATGTCATCAAATTTTTTAATCAACCTTTGAAACAAGACAATTTCCTACCTCGGACGTCAACAATGCAAGCGTACCCCGAATTTGGAAAATCCGGGTTCACACTTAGAAACTGAGCTGTGGGTAAGCAGCAGGTAGTGGTGAGGCGAAGACGAAGACGAGCTCTTGTTCCAGGATAAAAATCTGGCGGAATTTCTACCCCTTCTGGAATTGATCTAAGTTGTTGTATTCCTGTATGTAAAAAATTGACGTGTGCTTTTATTTTCATTTGTCATAATGTGTAAAATGGCTTTCATTCGATCATGAAATTAATACAGCTATAATATTTTTAATTTTATATTCTAAAGGCGACAATAAACATTCAAAATATCATTTGTTTTTACCTACAAAAGAGTTTTGTACAGTTGCATAAGCAGTCCATCTGTAGTTTTCACAGTCATATCGCTCCATCTATAAAATACAACCAAATTTTTTATTTTAATTGCCTGTAATAATAGTAGTTATAAATAAATAATACATAAGCAAAAATTCCACCAGAATCCAATCGGATATTTAAAGTTAAAAGATAAACGTGTTAGAACATTACCCTGTATTTACAATTCCCTACTACATATCTATCGTAGCAAAAGGGCTGGAACTGTTGGCCATATGAATCGTGTTGCTGAAACTGTTGTATAGAAAATAGTTACAAAAAAATATGAATTATGGTATGGTACATTGTAGAAAAATCAAATCCCATAATTGCTGTTATCAAAATAACACGTGAGTAATGTTTTTTACCCCCGGCTGATTAGACGGGTAGAAAGGGATGTCCCTTTTGACATGGCCTTGCCTTTGGGAAGAATTTGCAAACGAAAACTCCAAACTGTTTTCTCCTTTTGTGATTAAATCGAAAGAACTGTTCACAACCCCATTATTTGCCTCTATTTCCACCACCACAAATAAGAATGTTAATACAACGGTCAAGATAGACGAGATGACCACACAAACTCCCATACTAACTTTTGATGATTTCATATCACTTTAATCGTATTGTTTCACTTATTTCAGTTCCCGTGTTTAAGATCTTGAGTTCGAATGCACAACATCACTCCCGATATCACGAAAACAGGAAGTCGGCCGAAAAAACTTGCAAGTTTTTGTCAATGGAATAAGAAAGAAAAACGTATACTTACTTCGTTTCCCAACATTATTTCTCCACTTTCAGGATTTCATGGGCACTTTGACTATTGACTGAGCTAGATATGTAATACAGACATACATACTATGTATTATGTATGTATATCACATGAAAATAATGAGCTATTTGCATATTGTGAAGTTAGGGATGGGGTACACAGATTTAATGTATTAACTACATATTATAGTACAGTTCTCCCTCTAATCGGTCTATAATTATATTGAAGCTTGTGACGATGATGATGCTGTCACCTTTAAGCTACATCATTAAAAATCATTTAGCCTCCAAACCCCAAACTACACTTACATGTACCAATCGAACATCCAGAATCCAGATACTTACATAGGTGGGAAAGAAACCCCAAGCTGGAGTTTGGAAAATGAAGAAAAGTGTGCACAACGTGCATACTGCATGCATACATATTACCTATTACCTATAGCATGTATAGAGCACACTGTAATTCAAACGCATTACTATCTTTAGAAATCAACAAGTACTCATAATCAATAATCATGTACATTGTACATACTTAGGTACTATACTTACTTAAATAGAACAACCAAAAGTCAAACATTGTCATAACCTGTGTAGCTCTATTACAGAGTGCTGAGTTAAGTTTTCCAACATAAGCTTGGATTTTGTCTCGATTCACAATTTTAAAAAATTGTCTTCCTTTTTTACTCATTCAGGATATACAAAGATGTTATTTAAAAATTTCTTGCACATAATATGTACGAATGACAGGTGGAAGCTGGTAAATAGTAAATATTAAAGATGAAGAAAATGAATCACTACAGCTGTTCGCAGGTAATTATGTGAAAGACAAAGAAAGACAAGATGACTCATTCCTTATTCCACAGTGAGGAAACAATTTTTACCAATAAGTATATATTACTGTACATACCAGATTTTGTACATCATCTTGCCTCTATTTGAACAAATCTAGGTAAACCAGGATAAAATAACTACAGTTTTTTATTTGGTCTTTGATTTGTTTTTGAATAATATGCTGAATCATAATACATAAACCAATATAGACAGGTCAGGGGAAAGCTAAGGATGCAAAACAAAACTATAAGGTCATTGGACATGAGAAATTATTAGTTTCTACTTATTAGAACTCGTGTCAAACAAAAATACCGTCACAAGGTATAGAACCTGAAAAATATTTTCTCCGTATTGACACCTCGTTTTTTATTCGACCCATTTTGTCACTTTCAAATTTGAACTTTAAAAAATTCAATTACAGGAGGTTTGTGGCTTAACCGTTATGTATTTTGTGCTTCTAACTTGCAAGTATGTAAGTGTATTACTGCATCGTCAACAATCAAGGACTATGTATCAAAACTGCCATCAGACGGTGGTATTATACTTTCTTTTACGACATTGGCGAGACTACCTTGCGTTTTCGGATGGGGCCTTTGCGCATTTTTAGTGGTCGCTGATGGTCCATCCTGTTTACCCGCCTCCATGCCTGAGGAGGTCAAGCTCTTGTTCACTAAAATTCCATCTCCTTTGGGCTTGAAAAGGGTGTTGAGCTTCTTTGGGTCAATGCCTTCAGACTTGTCCGTTACGACAACAAGGCCTGATGTCTCGGAGAGACGGGCAGCGTCTCCATTTGAAAGTTCGTCTTCTGTCGGCAGTTCGCTCTTTTTCAGAAGCAAAGGGCCGAAAAAGGTGATGAGGATGGCGCCCAACGGCGCCGATATCAATACAGAAATCACGGCCATCATGACAATATATTTGGAAAAATCCTTCAAGTCCTCATTTTTACTCGATTCCAGCCTCGACACAACTAACGGAGCTAAAGCACACTTAATTAGAAATATTCCTTTTGTTTAAACCGTAATTACAAGTTACAATCTTGTATTTTATGGTATGTCTTGTGACTGAGTTATGGTTTTAGGTTTTATGATATTGGCCCGAAATAAATCTTTGCTCTTTCGGTTTTTCACCTGTACGGTCGCTAGAAAAAAACGAAATAACACATTGTTTACTTTAATTTTCAAAAAAACTGTGTTTTTCTCCTTATGTATTACCAATTAAAGGAGAAGTCCGATTTTGGGCTAAAAAAAGCCTCGTTTGGACACATATTTTTTGAAAGCCTAGCACCTGGGGATATCGGAACTGAAAACCGTTTGTCAAAATTTTCATGCCGACC
>JAQIVE010004515.1:0-14421 GCA_034698285.1 Sminthurinus bimaculatus | reverse complement strand
GTAGTCGTAAATCCTCCGGAGTTGACGCGATTCCTTCAAAGATTTTTCCACATGCGTTTTCTTTATGTTTTTCCGAACTATTGCAAAACTATTGAATCAATAATTTTACAATTGACCCACCAATAATTATTATTGCCAGTCTATTGCATTGAATTCAATGCAATATATTCAATACTCCGATGTCTAGTGTACACTGTACATGTACTCAAATCCACGGGAGTCATTGTAAAAGTCAGCGTATCAAGATGTTGTTGACATTTCTTTGTTCGAATACACGATGCATAGGTTTATGATCCTGTGAGTTAAAAATATACCCTAGCCGTTGTATTATATAATGCCGTCGATTGTTGCACATATATTCAAGACCTTGACCAGTTCAACCTCCATTTTCACTTTTGCTCCTCCACCACAATAATGAACAAAGATAAGATGAGATGAGATGAGTTGGATGGAAATATGTATACTGTGATTATGAATCGTAAAATACAATAGAATGCGTTTTTTATTTGGTTTTTTTGTAATCACGACGTGAACTGCAAGTCAATAAGTGAGGAGAACTACTACTGATATATATAATGCATACACATGGTAATGGTGTAGATGCAGAACATCAAAAGTTACCTATGTGCTTATTACTGTGTAGAGGAATGACAACAGCATAAAAAGTTTGCATATTATTTGCAACTAGACCTTTCTCACGATGAAAAGTTGAGTGAGAGTTCAGTACAGTCGCAACAGGGGAAGAATAGGGAACGGGTAAAGATTCAAGGGAGTCCAGAATATTTTTAATTGCTAAATACTCATAAAGAAGATATAATGAATCTCTACTTGACTTTGCTGGTGGGTCTGCTCTCTTTGACTGGTCAACATGTGAGCTCAATGGGACCCCCAAAACCCAAACCTCCGACGACCAAGACAGCGGGCATTCAAATTAGGATCAAGGGAGGAGAAATTAAGGGTTACACCGACATTTCGAGAAATGGACGGGAGTTTTATGGATTTGCAGGTAAGTATACTTAATTATGCATACTTGATAATGTCCAGAAGAACTTAAAAGATTTTTCTGTACAAAATGTATGTAGTGTAACAAAAATATTGAAAACATATTTTAGGGATTGAATATGGAGAAAGTTCCCGATTTGAGCCCGCAGTTCCAGTTAAACCTTGGGAAGACAATGTGATGGACGGTGCGGCCTTTGGAGAAACGTGTCCTCAGATCAATAGACTCACCAAAAGCATTCGTGGCAGTGAAAAATGCTTATACATCAACATTTTTGCGTACAAGGTACAATAATGTTTAGTGTATTTTTATCCTCCTGCAACTTGAAATACATAACACATAAACGGAACTCTTATTGGAAAAATACTTAAACTATTATTGTCATTGATTATACTGTATCTAAGCTTTTTTCCGTTTCCTCAGAATGAAACCAGTAAAAAATTCAGCAATGTTCCATTGCCAGTTCTAGTTTATATTCATGGAGGGTCCTTTTCCTTTGGATCTTCGGATACTTACGAGCCCAGCTATTTTATGGACCATGATATCGTTTTTGTATCCTTCAACTATCGACTGGGACCACTCGGATTTTTGAACACAAACGATGGAGCTGTCAGGGGAAATCTTGGACTGAAGGTATAATAAAATACTTATAGGCATACTTATAGACAGTCGTCTACTTTTGTTAAATAAATGAAATACAATTTTTTCATAATAGGATCAAGTATTAGCACTAAAATGGATCCAGGAAAATATTGAGTATTTTGGAGGGGATAAAAACAATGTTGTTCTAATTGGCGGCAGTTCAGGAGCCAGCAGTGTTCAATATCATCTCCTTTCACCAGCCTCCAAAGGTATAATACTACTACTACCTGGTCATTGGTCATATTTCTTCAAACTGTGCATTTATGTAGAACTGTTTTTGTATAGGATTATTCCATAAGGCAATTTCAATGGGTGGATCGGCCATCTCTCCCTATTCGATTCAAAACAAGCCGTTGGAAAATGCCAACAGGCTAGGAAATCTTGTCAAATGCCCAGTGGAGAACTCAACTTTGCTCGTCGACTGCTTGAAAACTCTGTCTATCGACACTATCGTGCGGGCTGATTTCGAAAGTCGAAAGGTGAACAGTCTACAAAATTTTAAACCGTTTTTTTGCAAAATAAAAAATCTATAATTTCATTTAATTTGATTAATGGTTTTTGAAGGGCGTTTTGAAAGATCCCGTAGCAGTTTTTGCCCCAACAATTGAAGATCCAAGTTCCGATGCTTTTCTTACTGAACATCCTTACGCCACTCTGAATTCGGGACGACAAAATCCCATTCCTTGGATGGCTGGTGTCAATTCTGAAGATGGCTTAATTTACAGCGCCCGTGAGTGCTTTTTATTTAAAGAAATTAAATCGATAAGGACTTTCATAATACTATTGCACAGTTTTATATTTGTTTGAAAAATTATTTTTTCAGGAATCTTGAATGACAAGAGTGAGATTGCCAAGATAAATAAATACTGGGACGTCCTCATTTCAAAGTTCCTCCGATTTGACAGCTCACGTACTGACATTGCGGACAACATTAACCAATTTTACTTCAACAGAACGAGCGGAATCGACTTTGAAAAGAACTTTGACAATTTCACCAATCTTTTCAGTGACCGTTACTTTTTCTACCCACTCCACGACTCGGCCAAAATTCAGTCCAAGTTATCTCCCACATATTTGTACTACTACAACTATCGAGGAAAGGCTTCATTCACTGATGTTCTCTCTGCTACCAATAACTTCCCCCTTTTTGCAGTCAGTAAACTTGGTGACTTATTTTTGGAAAAAGTCTTGGGCAAGGAGCCCAACAAGCTTGGTATTTTAATTTTAACTTTCTCAAAACTCGTAATTTGTTTTTTTTTTCTCAAAAAACACAGTTCCGAATATTGTTCAAAACTAAAAAGAAACAACTGATTTTTTTTACAAAATTTATGTTATTCATTATTATTTACTTAGGCGTTTCACACTTAGACGAGCTTCCTCTATTTTTTAAAATCGAACCCTTGGAAATTAACGAGAAGCATCAAGATTATGAAGAATCCGCCAGTCTAGTTGATTTATGGGTCCAGTTTGCCAAGGATCACAACAAGCTTCAAGTTGACCTCTCAACTCCATGGACTAAAGTGGATACAAGTCAGTCCGACTTAATGTACATGAGGTTCATCAACAAGGTCAAGGGTCAACAGGGAATGGTAGCGGAGCCCATGAAGGAAAGAATGCAATTTTGGGACGGCTTGAGACTCACTCCTTACGGATATTAAAATAGTACAAGATCCATTTCATGGCAACACAAATTTTACTTTATTCTTTATTGCTATCCTTTTTACTTTGTGATCTTGTAACCATTTGCAATTGGCTTTATTTTATTTTCATTTCTTTATACTGTTTTATTGCACAAAATCTAAAATAATGTTGTAATATAAATAATAATTAATAGTAATTTATTTGTCATTACAATATTATTACTAAACAGGCTAAAATATCTAGCCCGAAAATTAAACACATTCTTTTAAATACAAAATGAAACGGACAGGAATACTTCTTGTTAAAAATTAACATGATGAATGATGAATACTGAATACATAATAACTAATAACATTTAGCAACTGGTATGCCTACTATAGCCTATAACTTATCGGTAGCAGAAACCTTACACTTTATAATCTTTTTATAGCATTACAAATTATGCTAACAAGTAGTAATTAGAATTCAATCAGTATTTTCAACTTTAACTTCGTTTTCTTCAGGATCTATGATTTCTATTCTGACCTCGTGCCCCTCAGCATAAGCATGGGCTACAGTGAGAATGGCGGCCTGACATTTCCTTCTTTTCTCAGCCGGAACATCTTCAAGGAGTGATCCTAAATAATTAGTCGTATTATCGCATATCATTTATTACCATTATGTCAAAACCTTAGTTGCTATACAAAACGTACCAATTCGGATTCGGACTACAATAAAAAAATTTGCATATAATAATGTATAATATATAAAAAAATTAGATGTAGTAAAACGTACCTATGTAGGCAACAAACTTGTCAGTACTACTGGGTTTTGGTTTCGGTTTAAGCAAAGATTTTGTCATTAGTTCTAAGTACATAAGCCATCAGCTGCTCATCTAGCAGATCACTTTGTCGCTTTTTCTTTGAAGGCCCATGGTTTTCGGACGAC
The DNA here is from genome assembly GCA_034698285.1 of Sminthurinus bimaculatus. NCBI lineage: Eukaryota > Metazoa > Arthropoda > Collembola > Symphypleona > Katiannidae > Sminthurinus > Sminthurinus bimaculatus. Next base: position 10,211 of record JAQIVE010004515.1, on the reverse strand, counting down.
TGAGAATCTTCACTTTGATCTTCATCATCATCTTCATCGCCACATGATAGAATGATGGCAGGCAATATTTCATCCTCCTGTCAATCATAAACATTATTTTTCAACCATGCAATATGTAACGAGATTTTTCTTTCTGTCGTTGGAGTTTCTTTTGATTTTAAATTAAAATTAAATCATGAGTGTTTAACTAAATAATATTATAGGCTCACTTACTGTGTCAATATTTACAGCAGCCCTTTTCATTGCTTGTCCATTTATTTTATTCTTGCCGAGACTCGCCATGTTGAAAATGAGCAGAGGGAATACGAATATGGTTACAGAGGATTTTTACCGATGTTGTGACCTTTGAGAATGTAATAATGGCTAATTGGATGTGACAAGATGGCAGAGGTATAATAGGTCTGTATGACGTGAAAGCTCAAAGCAATATGAAAATTCATCCGAGATCCGATACTTTTTGCATGCAATAGGTATGCAACGCGCATTGCAATTTTTTTGCCCTTCCTTTCTTGTGAATGCCACAACTTTTTCGAATGTGTTGATTTTTTTCGTTCTCGGTTGCTATTAGAATGTATCGAGGTATCGAGTGAAAATATACCCCCAATATGCAATACCTGTACAATACTGTGACGTCAGTTTGCAAGCTGCGTGGGAAATTAGATAAAAAATCAATACTGAAATGGGTGGAGTCGATTCTTTACATATTTATTATGCACTTTTGCCTGGAACATTAAAAATATGCTATCAGTTATGACATAAACAATTATTTTGTAAGTTGGATTAAGTAGATTGTCCATTCTTGATGCTTTATATGTTTTGCATATCAACGGATTGTTAAAAATGGGTTGCATTTCCTGTTGATTTACACGACAGACACAGGATCGGCTGGACAACTTTTCAGCATTTCCAGTTCGTCGTGAATGTAGTCGCCAAACTTGGAAAACATTTGCTGCGAGGGGTAGAGAGTCTTTTCGATGCTGATTACGAACCGTTGATGTCCACAAACACTTACCATGGACAAAAAAGCGCCTAATCAACACAAAATAAGTACAATAATGTACATACGTGGAAACTCTAGTAATATATTGCACAGATTGGTTTCTTAGCAGTTCTGCGCGAAAAATGTCAAATTACATGCATCATCTTTCAATTATTTGATTTTTGTACCGGCTTTCCCAGCACCAAGTCCACATCCAACCATAATATCCAACGGCTTGCACCCCATAAATGTGGGCGGTTTTAGAGGTCCTGGAAAGTTGCTGGCCGACAAACTGGACATCCTTTGAGCGATAAAACTGCGCTGAAAAAAGTTGGGCATGACACAACAGAGCCGCGCTGCCCAAAAATAGCCCATGGGCGAGGTCATCCAAGCTTTTTCCTTAAAGTTGCGAAAAATCTGCTTGAGTCTTTTACTTGGATCTGTTTCTGAAATGGGCCAAGTGACGTGAAGCATCGTTCTGTAATTTAGATTTCATGAGATAGTTAAAATTTTGAAAGCACTGAAAATTATTGCAGCCCATGGCGGCTAAACTTTTTTACCAGAAAGAGTCTTTCTGGTAAAAAAGTTTAGCCGCCATGTTGCAGCCTATATAAATACATTGCACTGCAGTAGTTACATATTATTACTATTCATATCGAAGTAAATTTTTTATGTAAAAGCGTACGCATAAATATCCAAATTGTCCGGGTGGCCAGGAATGGGGATGGGATTTAAGACGGCCATCTTTTCTGGAACGTTTTGTCCAGCTTCCTGCATAGCTCGACGAATGGCTCCCGCCGCTACAGAGCTGAGTACAGCCATGTAACTCACTCTGAATTTGGTTTTGAGATCTTTTATCAACTGAACAGGGAAGGGACGACTGATGCTAGCGTAAAGTTTTCGACTGCGTTTTTCTGGAGTGCGCCAGGCATTCACTGGATCATACCTTTACAAGTTCATAATTGGTACACACATTAGTCGTTAATTATATTAACTTGCGTTTTATTTATGTGCTTATGTAGACAGACTTATACTGCACGAATATTTTTCATACGATTCAAGGGTGTCTCCAGCAATATCCCAGGGTAATTTAAAGGGCAAAATGAGGAGTGATGCAATCGTTGTAATTATGCTTCTTTTGGGCCTGCTGATATTTGGAACATCCACATCTTTGAGATCCGCTTGGGCCAAATCCACCACCAGAAGGTTCAACCAGCCATAGCTATACCAAACGTAACCAACATTAAATTCAAGTAAATAAGTAGACCACTAGATTTACCTTCATTACTACTGTTTTGAACAAATTGAAACTTGCGTACCCATCGCCCATGCTATGATGTAATCTGAAGCACATGACCGATGCTTGAGTTCCCTCCAGCTGACTCTCATTTCCATATGAGCTCGGATTACACTGATAATTTGGAATATGAAGGATTTCCCACTGACTGAAACCCTCTTTCCATGGTTTTGAGAGCAGGCCGCCCATCACTCTTTCCAAGTCCTTCTCTGTACAGCAGTCCTTTGGAATTTTACATTCTTCATCCTCATAGTCATACGTCCGAACGTGGTCTGATAAGCTGAAGTTGTCCTCATATTTCCAGAAAAAGTAGCCCATAAATTCAGTGGCAAACTGACGAAGTTCAGGGTACATGAATTCCCCATTTTTCCTCTTCTTGTAGAGAACCCGCTGCTCCATGTCCCTTCTGATTCGGTCAGCGTCCAAGTCCCCTTGGAGGATGAAATAGCCCACCAAGTTGGCCTTGGGCTTCTTTGTCGACTCTTCGAGTGCAAAGATGGCGTTTGTCGCCGGGAGAAAATGAGTCACATTTTCCGGGCCAAACAATTTCACACATATGAACACAAACACTCTGTACAGGGCAAAGGGGATAAGAAGAAAGGGAAGGAAACAACTGACGACTATCAATGAGATTGTTAGAATAATTTGGCAGAGGCCACGGACTAGTGTTGTCGAAATACTTTTTCTGGCCATTTTGAAAGAAAAGTGGCACTGGAAACTGAAAAATGACAATTTTTTGTAAAAAAGCTATCAGTAGTAGGTTAAAATAGTGGGGGTGAAACTGGATAATTTTCCAGTCTAAAGATTGAAAGAAAATTGTACAGCAGCTTGAGGAATTTACATTTACTTGTCCATTTTAAAAACCAACTTGAAAAACTCAAAAGTTCCTCCGTCCACACATTTTGCAGCAACAAAATGAGTAGTTGTATGCACGTCTTTGTCGAAACTAGTCAAGTCTAAGCAAGACAAAAGTCGAGCTACATACATAGATGATGGCATGGTTGATGCATGTATGTATGTATGTGTTTGTGTGATTTGGTTATGCTTTTTTCCATTATTTGTACGGAATAATGAGATTATATGCGTAAGGCGTAACGTACCAACAATTATTATTGTCTCGAATTTTATGTGTGTAGAGTAACCCATACTTATGCCAAATAATTGGTGTGTCAATCTTCCATCTTGTATCTGGATAGTCTGGAATTTTTACGCACATGCATACACATACATACGTAAATACATACTATACTTGGATGTTGGATGGAGAAGGCAAAAAGCAAAAAATGACGATAAGCAGGTTACGAATCAAAATCTTGTTTTAAAGATACTTTATACTCTAGAGTATTTATGAAAAAACCTTCAACTTGTATCCCATATTGTGATAGGGAAGTGTTTTTATAAGAGCATACACATATGATATAAATATCAGTAGTACATAGCTTATCTATTTTATAATGAATTTTCAATACAGGTAATGTTTCACTACTTCAACTTTATACTCAACTGTGTAATGAAAGCATGATTTGTAATATCTGTATATATTATTGTAGCACGTTTTCCTGTTTTTTGTTCTTATGTATGCATAATGTGTAGATAATACTGTATGTTATAAGTGTTTTATGTGCCAATTTGTCGTGTGCATCAAGTTTTTATGATGGTGCTGCTGGAGCGATGTATGTAGTATGTACATTGTACATATTATATATGTAATAGAAAAAGATACAAGCCACGACCGTCGACAACATGTTTTTTGTGATTTCTCATCGAATCTTACTATATATTATACATTAATCATTAATGGTAAGATTAATTTACAGTATGTATTGCCAATGCACTGCAATAGGAGAATAAAAAGTTTTAATAAAATCGCTGCAACTTGAAATGGAATAGTTTCCTTCTTGTCACAAAGCAGAAATTTGGCCAGTCCTGTTATACACATTTTCACCCTCGTTTTATGTTTTATTGTACATAGATATTGCTTGACATTTTATTAGGAATTTGGGTCGAAAATACAATTACTTCATATCCATGCATACAACATACAACATATTATGGCGTACTATAGAGTTCAATTTCAATATTAAGAGGCGTCTTACTGCTTCTTAATGTTTACTATTAATGTCAGTAGTCAGTACTATGCACTGTGTTATAAAATGACAAAGGTCATGCTTTACTGACAAACTTAACCAAACTAAAACTTGTTAAAAAAGATGAGCTAAATATAAAATACTAAACTAAAGACTTGAATATGCGTATACTTACATAAAGCTTTACAACTAAAATACAATACAGAATGCAACTCAAACAATGGCTTCGGGTGAAGGATCTGCAGGCAAATTTTTCAGTAGTTCCAGCTCCTCCTCTATGTACTGACCAAGTTTCTGAAAGATCTCTTGGGAAGGGAATATCGTCCTGTCAATATTCACTACAAATCTCTGGCGTCCAGACAAACTGACCGTGGACAAGAATGCTCCTTAAAAAATATAATGATGAAAAGTTTAAAGCTTAGACATTTTTGCAAACTATAGTAGAGGTACTATAATATACTATACTTTGTACATATAGTGTGTATATTATTTGACTTCATACCTGTAGGCCCAGGCCCCAGACCACAACCCACCATTATGTCGATGGGCTTACAACCCAGCAACGAAGGAGGGTTTAGAGGCCCCGGAAAGTTCCCCGCAGTGACACTACCTAGCCTTCCTGTGATAATAGGTTTGCACATAAAGCCCGGAAAAACGCTCGTCAGCTTGGCTGCCCAAACAAAAGCTTTAGGACTGGTCATCCAAACTTTCTTCCTCAAGCTGTGAAATACTTCATTGAGTCTCTTTCTGGGGTCCTTTTCAGCGATTGGCCATGGAATGTGAATGGCTGTCCTGTTGATTAATAAATTAAGTAAATAATACTAAATTAAGATTATTCAACAGCTCGTTTTTGGTTAACGCGCCTTGCCTCGTTTTCCTAAAATCTAAACTGTATCGCATGTGTACAAACCGTAAATTGTTTTCAAAATATTTTAGAAAGCTTACGCATGAATTTCCAAACTGTGCGGATGTCCCAGGAGTGGGAATGGATTAAGCACACCTATAGTTTTGGGAACCTTTTGTCCAGCCTCCTCCATCACTCTGCGTATTCCCCCCGCGGCAACAGAGCTGAGAATGGACATGTAAGTGACGCCAAATTTGTTTTTGAGATCTTTTATCAGATGAACGGAGAATGGCCGACTGATGCTCGTGTACAACTGACCACTTTGTTTGCTTCGGGGGTTCCAAGCATGAACTGGGTTGTATCTGATAAAATTGATATTCATCATCGCTTTATATAACATCATTCTACAGGAATCTCTCATAAAAAATTACTCATATTATAGTGTTTAGTATGTAGAAACAGTACTTTTGACTCACGATTCAACAACGTCCGTTGCGACGTCCCAAAATAATTTAATAGGCAAAATAATTCCAGCCAAGATGTTTAGAAGTGGACTTCTTTTTGGTCGTGAAATACTTGGGACGTCGACAGACATCCGGTCGCCTTGGCCCAAGTCCAGTACCAGAAGGTTCAACCACCCATAACTACAGAAATAGTAGGTACTTTTGTTATTAGAAGGATCAATTTTGAAACGAATATAATTTTTGGGAGACAGCAGCATTTAAAAAAGGTTTATTGGGAATAATTTTAATTTTTTGCCTTTTTCAGTATTTTTTTTGCATTCCAGAAGCAAATCATAATTTTTCTTACCCATCGCCCATACAGTGATGGAGACTGAAGCAAAGCACTGAAGATTTTGCTGTCCCTTCCTTGAGCTCATTCGATAATCCGTTACCACAACCTGTACTTGGTTCACCCTGATAATTGGGAATGTAGAGAAGTTCCCACTGGCTGAACCCTTCCTTCCACGGCTTTGAAATGAGTCCGCCCATCGCCCTTTGTAAATCTTGCTCTGTGCAACAATCCTTTGAAATCCTGCACTCTTCATCCTCATAGTCATAGGTCCGAATGTGATCCGACAAGTTGAAGTTGTCCTCATACTTCCAGAAAAAGTAACCCATGAATTTGTAGATAACTTGGCGAAGTTCTGGGTAGACCAACTTGCCAGTTTTGGTTTTCTTGAGTATGACTCTCTCTTCGAACATCTCCTTGACCTTATCAATGTCCATTTCTCGGTCAAGGACGATGAAGCCCACAATGTTTGTCTTGGGTTTTTGCGTTGCCCTTTCCAGGGCAAAATACGCGTTTCCTGTAGCCACATAATTCGTCACCCCTTTTGGACCAAACAAACGAACACAGAGTCGAACAAACAGCTTATAGAAAAGACAGGGGATGACCGTCAACGGAAGGAGAAGAGTCACTATTATTAATGAGATGGTTATAAAAAATTGGCAAAGGCGGCGAACCAATTTTCGAGGAAAATTCTTTTTTGTCATTTTTCAAGGATTATTTGTTAAAAAAGTATAAAATGAAAAATATTTACTGTGACACAAAACCTCTGTGGTTTGACCCTTCTACTCTTCAAGTTTCAAATTACCAGCTTTCAGTTTGTTCCATCTCGGCAATTAGTAAAAACAAAAATGGTTCGCGAGAGACTAAATTTTATTTCTCCAGTATCTGTCTGTTTGCATGCATGTATAATGTATATGACCAGCATCTATGTAATGAATGAGGTTAATCTTGTTTTGACTTCACAATACTAGAAAGGTTCATTAACTTTTTATTTTTATTTATGTAATATGATGTGTTTTAATTCAGGCTCAACCGGATTACTAATTATGTATGTATAGAGCAGCTGATACATATAGCTTTCTTGGTACTAAAGTACTGACCTTATACATACACTATGTATACTCCAGTCAAAAGTGTAAACATAGATATATTATTAAATTTTGGGGGTATGCGAAGCTTAAGTATCGTAAAATCGTAATTAAGACCTAATTACTGAAATTGTTTATTCTTCAAAGGACTCAATTAGTGAACGACCGTTTTGCTGCTTCTTTTCACGTGTTCTAATGCTAGGCACGCAATCGGTGGATTAGAAATTAAAGAACGATAACCATACTAATGATCCGACGCCCTCGTGTCGGGTGTCGGACTGTCCTGCCACAGCTTCAGAAACCAAAATTTCGTAATTTCTTTGAGAATTTTTCTCATGCACACTATAAACAATATCTTAAACGGACAGGGAAACGACGCATAGCATGCACAATACTTAATACATAGTCAAACGTTTCAATTGATGCTCATGATGTTAAGGTGAAGGTACAGGTAAATTTGACGCGTGCAGTTCAACAACATGGTTGATGGTTGCCTTTGAAATTTGAACCTTTTTTGAACTCACGTAGATTTCGCATAACAAATAACAAACCTTTTCTACACAAACGTCTTTCATCGTTCATGTAGGGAAAATTGGGGCTAAAGACATTATTCAAGAACAAAGAAGTATTACGTTTGAAGTTCTTGGATCTACGGTGAATATTTATCTCCCAAGGCTACAGAGCCTTGGGATCCACTATCACAATTAATGTTTGTGGTATTTCCGTACTTTAAAAATACTTACTTATGTGCACGACATAAATATTATTTTCCAAGAATAAAGCGTCGCATAGCCGGATCACTCGTAACAACCAGTTCTCCGTGTGCTTACGGTCTTTTCCAAATAAATATAATTCATTAAAATTGGCGTGCGGTTTTTAAGTATCAGCTTTTGTATGCTTTGACGTTGATCATACAGTATTTCTTTTAGCAAGACAGCATTCGTATATAAGTAAATGATGAGAAAAGCAACACAGGGAGAAAACTCGACAAAATTTCAGTTCTAATTTTTGATAGAAAATGTCCCGTCCGAATGCTAACATGCTGTAATAATCTGTTATCAATAATTAGATCTTTTTGAGCATTTCTTTGTACTTGTAGTTCAACCATTGTTTTAAAACATAAAGAAAACGTGATGGTGCAAAATTCATTTAATATAATTTCATGACTGTCCTAAACCTGTCATTTAAGACGTGAATTCGTGACATTCAGCATTCAACAATAACAGAGGATCAACAATTATGTATTCATGGGTATTGTCGAGATCGCGATAGTGCATTCATTTCTAGCCTTGTCCGCTCAAATGTCCAGAAATCCAGATACCTGGTGGTCATGCAATGGCATTAAATAGACAGCAAATCTACGTGTATTTAGTCGACAGACATGCGTGCTCTTCAAAATGTGACATGCAATTACGGCCGGTATTCCATTTTTCAATTTTGGAGTCCTTATCTAGACGACAGCTACAGAAAAATAAATTCCTAGTGTGCACGTATTCATTCCATACAAAAAATATTAAGGATAATTATTACAGATTAAAATTAATTAATGACATATATGTGACTTAAACTTGTCGTTCCCAATTGCTGCCAAGAGTGTCAACTATGCTGAATGCTGAATAATATGCTACCTACTATTATTATTTATTATTGCTAGTAATGTATAATTTTACTGAAAATAAAATTTTGCACATTTATTTTGCATAAAATGTGGTAAAGTTATTGTTTATTGTTTTATTATACATTGAGATCCGTTGTGACTGAGAAGTCTTAGCAAATTATGCAGTAAGAGTAAAGCTATGTGTACTTCATTTTCATACAATATCAACATTTAAAGGGGTCACACAAATGTTTTTCAGCAGCTCCAGTTCATCCTCGATGTACTCACCGAACTTTGAAAACATTTCTTGGGATGGGAAAAGAGTCTGGTCAATGTTGACAATTATTCGTTGGTGTCCTCCAATGCTTAACATGGCCAAAAAGGCTCCTGAGAAACAGAAACAAAAAATATTTAAAATTAACAGTCACAATAATTTTGATATAACTCATGAGAAAATAAAAATACTAGTGGTCAGAAAAATTACCACTCTGTCCATGTCCATTCGCACAACCAAACATAAGATCGACTGTCTCACATCCCAGAATTTTTGGGGGCTTAAGAGGCCCTGGAAAATTACTAGCCGAGAGAGTCGACAACCTTGATGTGATGATGTAGCGTACAATAAAGTAAGGGAGCACCCCTAGAATGTGGGCCCCCCAAAACATTCCCAAGGGTGTGGTCATCCAAACTTTTTTACTCATGTTGTGAAACGTTTCATCAAGTCTCTTCCTTGGATCTTTTTCAGCAATAGGCCACGGGATGTGAATTAGCGATCTACATATTGTAACACACCAGCACATAATATGTAATATGTATAATGTATAAGTTCAATACATAGTGTTGGGCCGGATTGAAAACCTCAATTAGAGCTATAGTGTCATAATTCATAATACTTAACCTTTCTAGCCTGGTCGATTTTTTGTTTTGACGCAATAAATCTTTTACGAACCAAACCTTGACAAATCTTGTCAGGGTCATCATACTGTAAAACATTTTAGTGTTAAACATTTTGAGGAAAAAAAGAACTTACACATAAATAACCAAGCCATCGGGATGACCGGGTAAAGGAATCGGAGTGAAAACAGAAAGTTTTTTAGGTACTTTTTGCCCAGCATCCTCCATAACTCGTCGAATAGCTCCCGCTGAAACTGAGCTGAGGACACTCATGTAACTCACTCCAAATTTCGTTTTGAGGTCTTTGACCAGTTCAACAGAAAATGGTCGACTGATGCTCGTGTAAAATTTTCGGCTCCGCTTGCTTTGAGTGTGCCAACAATTTTCCGAATCATAACTATTCAGAAAAGAATCAACTTCTTTATAACTTACTTATATGCATAATATATAATGTCTATTTTATACACATTATACAAAGTTTAGTTAAAATCAAGTTCTCCATACGATTCAGCAGTATCTCGAGCAATGTCCCAAGGAAGTTTGATTGGAAAAATTAACAAGCTTAAAAATTTTGAGAATGGGCTACGTTTGGGCTGAGATGGTTGAGGAATTTCTGCTTCTTGGATATCGCAC
>JAQIVE010004514.1:0-14422 GCA_034698285.1 Sminthurinus bimaculatus | reverse complement strand
AGTATAATTTCTTTCACATTTATTCAGAGTTTTTAAATAATAAAAAACAGGATGCTAATTACCAGCATCATTTATTTATAATAATAATCCACTAATTACCATATGACTTATATCAGTTTGAATAATAAATTGTTTTTAAAATAAGGATAGAATAAAAAAAAGCTGGAAAAAAAATTTGCTTTGGCTTGGTATTTACTTGAAACTCCGAGTCATAAGAGTCGAGTCCTCCATGTCTTCTTGCCTCGTAGTTTTCAACTAGATTGAGAAAGTTTTGCAAGATGGTTCGTAGTGGGACGACGCTCGGTGGAGGCCCGTTCAATGTTTCGTCTCCTTTCATAGCATGAACCGATCATGTATAACCGTGCCCTTGCTGCCTTGTACTATCTATGTTGTATTTCTTGTAAATTATGTTTCTTCTTTTCTTCCTGTCGTCGTTGTCGTCGTACTGCTGACTGTCACTGGAAGTTGAAGAGCGATGAATGATATCGTTGGCGTTGTTGTCGATGGAAAACTCAATTAAAGCTAAATATATAATGTAATGGAATCCGATGTGCGGCGTCTTACTTTGTTTACTCTTTAACTTGCCGGTTCGATGTGGACTTTTCTTTGTATATTGTATTGTATTTTCGTAAACTTCCTGTTGATGCTGACCACAAGGTATGATATACACTAAAAGAAAAAAAAGATGACAGACAAAGGAAACAATCAATTAGATCTGTATTGGTTATTGGTGTAAAAAAATGATTTTTTGTCCCCTTTCTATACAATATTTACGTTTGTCTTTATTTACTTTCACATCATCTATTAAGTCAATTCACACAGAGACGCACACACACATATATATACACACATAGTACGCTTTATTGACTGTGATGCAAGTTTAGTTGGGATTGTAAATGTCAGCCTAAAAAATTAAAAAATATGTAGTGTGTAGTAAAAGCTGCAAAGAGTTACACTTTATACAACGACAACGAACCTACTTACACACACTCATACAACATATATACAGTACAGTATGAGTTTGAGAATGAGAATGAGTATGACACAGAGACCACGTAGTCGATTTCGTTATTGTTTTCAAATTGTCAGTTTAGATTGTACATGTAGTATATTAGAGGTTATACAATTATGTATCTAGTTTGCAAGAGAGATGACTATCAAATTCGACATTCGACTATCATCATCAGCTCAATAAAATTTCCTCCACGATGCATGAAATTATTATTGTACAATCAACCAATTCGTGCACATACTGCCTTAATACAATATACAATGTATGGTTACTACTAGTAATTTTTTTCAAACAAAATTTATCCCTACAAAATAAACAAGGTGACACACTCAAGTGGACGGCAAAAATTGATAAAAGGCTGATTCGTGTGTGTTTACACAAAATGTAAAATATTATTCTATTATAAAAGTTACAAATTTAAACCAATACGTATAATGATCAAATATGTATAGGTACGTCAAAGTTGAAAGTCGGAAAAACTGGAAAGTCATGATCTATGTGTGTGTTATTATTTTTGAAGTGCGCCTTATCACTTATCAGCCTTTTATGCTTTAGTTACATAAAATGGAAGAATAATACACGTTAATAATACGTATCGTTCCTAGTTTTGAATTTAAATGCCTTTTAAATTCTGGGTTCATTTTATTATTATCGGTATTATTTACTATTTATTTATTATATTATTATAAACCTTTGGAGCTTTGACAGATTGAAGATTGAATATAAATATGAACCATATGATATATAATTTATGTGATGTTTGTGTTTATCTATTTTGGATTGTTGATTTTTGCTTTTGGAGTTCATCTCTCCACTTTGTACAATATAGTTAACAGCTAACCCTGGCCTAACTAAAATATTATATAGCTAACTATATTATGTATACATAAAAATACTGAAGAGGAGGGAAACCTTCATCGTTCATGGAGAGCATGTGTGATAGTGTTTTTTAATATTTTGTGTAGGTATTATAATATTTTACACTATACAAATTACAATAGTGTCAACATTTTTTCTACAATATAATATACACAACACTTTTAATCTCTGTTACTTATATACACAATGAAGTAAGTATAACAATAAATGCGTGCGCTAGCTCTTACTCTGGCCTGGCAATCGTATTTTGGACATCTGTCCATGAAACTAGGACAAATTTGTATGCGTTGTAAAAAAAGGCTATTCCGTTCGCAATGTAGTCTCATCTTATCCTCGAAATGCTAAAATTTTACAAAGTGCTACATCCTACATCACAATATTTTGAACAAAAAAAAATTATTTGTTCACTTTGTGCATGGAAGAATGGAAAAATTAGTTTTATTGTGTATTGATTTCATTGCTGAGAGCTATACATTGATTTGCCAGTTCAATAGTTTTTCCTGCACACTGAGCACATAATGCAAAGCTCATATACATGTATGTTGTATGTGTAATGTGTAATACGTGTTGGAGTTTGAATAATTGCAAAAATTTAGCTAGCTATGCACTTTTGCCGTATAGTTTTGGTTTTGCCTTTCGGCTCTCGTTGCTCGTACCAAGCGGATATTGGTAATTGAATAGGTGTACTGATAATATTATTCATGGGTTTCAAAAATCCAAACTTTGATTCGTATATAAATAATTCGTTGTTGGATTGTTTAGTCTACTATGCAAGTGTTTTGGCTTTTGGCATTTAGCATTGACACTTCCATGTTTTTGACTATTCTAACTCTAAGTAAAAAGTACACACATATCAAAACACTTGATACATGATAGAAAATGGAATCGCACCATCCATAATCCACCTACAATTTGCGAATTCATCTTGTGTAGCCTATCTAGTATTTTTCTTTCTATATGTTAGCTGATACACTGTTTGGTTTCATATTGGCAGAAAGACAGTTTGATTTTTGCATATTATTATTTATCGTTTATGGATCGTCCCAAGTATGAAGTATGATAATGATGATGATAATGATGATGGGATGAGGATGAGGATACAATAAAAGAGAGGAGTGCAAAAAGGATGATGTAGCTAAAACATGTATAATAATATTATGTATGCATTAGTTATGGAGCCGAGAGAGAGAGAAATAGAGAATAGTTAAAAGACAACTATGGGGAAGAATGGCGAGGTCAAGCAAAAAGGTAATTTTACCTGTGTAGGCGCACTATTATGGAGTTTGCAATAATAAAAATGACGTTGATTATAAGTAACTAAGAACTTTTTTCACTCCTCACATCACAAACTCTGTGCAAATCTAAACTGTTGTCTTGGGTTTGCACAAATTAATGTACACAGAAATACTGTGTGTGTGTGCACAGTGTGTAGTGTGTAGTGTGCCATGCAAAAAGTATGTGTGTGTGTAATGTCAGTACGTGAACTGCGTTTATTTTCGTGGTTCTACCCACGTTCCATATCATAATGATATTATTACACTTTATTCCATCTCACATCTGCTGATGATCATGGTCACGTCAAAAATCTAAAAAGTCGCTGTAATTGTCGTTGTCGTCAAGTTGTTTCCTTTTAGTATGTAACTAGTTTGGATAATCGTTGTTATATTTTATTTATTAAATTATAAGACGAATGATTGTCAAGGGTCGTCCGTCGTCATTGAGCAAGATTGCAAAAAATTCAAATCATGTTTTCAATATATCGAGCTGGACAGTCTCCATATTTTCCTTGTTCAAAAGCGTGGACGCCAAAAGAAAAATGTCACTGAATAATAACGATACATAATACACAGCATGGTTGTTTATTGTTTACGTTCCTGACAAATAAAATCTCATATTTTGCATGCAGTTCAGAAAATTATTCGAAACTTGCTCAAATTTTAAAAATAGAAAAATATTTAGCAAGTCAATGATAAACTCGTTTGAATTTTGATTCAGATTTCGCTCATATTTGAAACAAAAATGCTCAATAAATATTTATCATACCCATAACCTATCTAGTCGGATTTGCATTATTATTCTGTTGCTTATTATTTTACCTTTTGTTGTGATCTTCGTCGTTTCCTCCTTGGTTCGTTTTCGTTGCAATTTTGATATCCAAAATAGGAAAAGGACGGTCAGTTTGAGTTTATTAATGAACGATATTAACTTCCATCACATAGGTCTACTTTTCCACTTGGTTTTCATATTGGCGTGGGCAAAAGTAGTTGACATAATCTCATTTTCACAGTTGTATCCAATAGTAAATAGTTCAGCGTCATACAAGTACACTTTGCAGTTACAAAAATGGTTCTGAGCACTATAATAACATCACTAAAATCACAAATTGCAGGCTGCGCACTCCACACGTCCACAAGTAAGTTTGTTGAGAAATGGTTAAAATTAGAAATTAGAACTGATGATAGTCATTACACAGCAATGATAATTAACTGCACAACAACGGTAAATTGCGTGGAACTTAAATTCAAATTAAATAATCTTTTGAACACCAAGAGAGGGATCATAAGAGAGCCATGCAGTGTGCTAACTAGGGTTTTGACGTTGTTTTTGTTGTTGTAATAAATAACGTGACGATAGTAAAATGGAGTACGAGATGATACGTTCTCATCTTTTTTTTGAGGATAAACAAGAGTAAAAAAGTAATGGAAACTTTGTGAATATTTAACTCTCCATTTATGATATGATGACGCTGTATAGTTAATATGTGATATTGCGGATGTCTGAGTGAATCTGAATTAGAACGACGACGACAAAAATGAGTGTGTATAGAGTATCTTGTAATACTGCCTCAAACGTATTATAATATTATTGTGTATCCTGATATATTCAGTCTAACTCGTACTCATGTTCATGTGGTAATTCTTTGAATTCCAAGTTCCAACTCATGACGAAGGCAAAGATGTGATTACAAAGATCTTGAATCCATGAATCATCGCGAACTAACTGCTGCTGCTATACTCCTGACTGCTGGTTGATGCTGCAATAACAAAAACACAAACATTATTCAGTGAGATAGAGAGAGAGCAGAATTATAACCTGCTTACATATTATTCTGTTATCTATATATTCAGTGTGTATTATGCATTTCTATTTTTTCATACATTAAAATAATCATCTTTAGTTTTCAATTTGCACACATGTGTGTATAATACACTAATTCAATACTATAATGAATATTAGTATTATGTACTTATTCAAATATTGTTACCTCTTGTTTACTTCTCTTCAACTCTTTTCATAACATTTCAATGTAGAAAGTCTTCTCAAAATTTTTCATGTATATTTTATGCGTTAAAAAACTAGTATGTATTAAACAACACTAATGTGTATAATTGTTAAAGATAATACCGCCGATTTAAGTAGTATTAATATATATTAATTGATTTTGATTGATTTTTTGTACAACTTGGATGAGTGGACGGACACGTAGGTTTGATTTTTGATGACGATTGACGTTTGGAATGAGGAAAACTAGAGTGAAACTGGAAGACGTTTTACTTTTAAAGTTGTTTGTAATTAAACACACATATTATCTTAGGTTTTCCCACAAATCCTTTGAGGAGAGTAAATACATATAAGTAATAATAATTAGTGCTGCTTTATATTTTCATTTGACTTTGTTGTTGTTGCATACTCGTATTTCGTATAATATTTGTATTGCAGAAGTATGTATAGGAGGAGGATGATAATTATTATTTCAATTGACTTTAAACTCCTTCATAAATAAGTGATAAACGATACGTATGTTGAAAACATTTTCTTTTGTTTTCTTTTTTTGCTTTTGTTTGTATATTTAAATGTTACTACTGTGTGTATGTGTATTATTGTTACTTAAATAATATTACGATTCTTCCTTCTCTTTTTCTTCTTCTTCTGCATGTGTCTTGTCTTGTGCTTGTGAAGAGTGCTTGCATTATCGGCAATATTGGTGATTAATATTAATGTCAAAGCACATTATTTATATTTTGTGTCTGTACATTTCCGCCTGACACTGTATACCTGCTGTATGTGCTGATTGTGCTAATGTATTTACACCGTAGTACACATGTAAATAGGTATACGTACACACATGTGCACAATTGAGAATATGGAATATAGGTTCTCTAAATAGAGTGTAGAAAATGTCACACTTTTTCACAATTACAAGAAAATCGACCGAAACGCTCTGTGTTCAATGTTTAATGTTGTGATGTGTAAGTAATGTGTATTATGTACATATTACATGTATTCGTGCACTAGTCTACACCCAGAAGATTAAAAAAGTCAAACTTTTAAAACGAATAAATGGATCACATACAAGAGCGAGCACACAGATAAAGCTAATCAGCTAATGTTGAACACATTCATACAATGCACAGTCACAAGCCGGAAGTTGACAAGGGGGATGCCAGATTCTATTAAACTTACTTTAATACTTTGTAAACTGCGTGGATCTTGAATCCTTGAAAATTAAAGCAGTGTGTATTTTTTTTGTATTTGTCTGCCTATAGATGATCTGGAGAAAATTCAGTTCCACTCCCGCATACATAAATAATTTAATGATTGAATTGAATATGTATTGACGATTAAATCGTAAATTGTATCACAATTTCAATTTATTTCCATAAAAATACAATTTTATTTCTTCTTGCAGAAAAAGTAACTTCCGTCCGTCTTTTTTCTCTTGTTTTGAAATTTTTTGACGGCCAACCAACTGTTGCATTTATCATGTATGTAATATATAATAATATGTATGAGTATATAAGGACAAGCACAAGTGAAGGGCACACTCCTGGTGAATAATTTAAAATTGATGAAATCACAATAAAATTTTCAGTTTTTAATTCAAAATGTTCCAAAATTTAAAACTTTTTGGCATTTTTCGGAATGTAAAACTGTTGACCGATATGTTTGTCTTGGATTTAAAAAACACCTTTTGATGATTGTCAAATTCTGGCACAAAACCACACGCCTCACCTATTCATGTATATATAGATAATGTATGAATGAACACATATACAATACAATACAATATTATACACTCGCACAAACACTCAACTTTTTTTAAATGTATGTATCTGTAATGTATGCATACAATAATATGCGAAAGGAGTGGGGATAAAATTAACAATGATGTGTTTTCTTTTTCTCCCAATTTTTTAAAAGCAATAATAAAAAGTACTCACACACTATAAGAATACTATAAGAATATGCACTATACACACGGTACAACTTTACATGATGACTTCAATATTAAAAAATTTAATATTTCTCCCGAGATTCAATACATACTTACAACAATAAGCGTAATTGTATAATTATTTATATGTATATGTGAAAGTGGAATGTGAGTGACTGGGCTATTCGTATTGCTTTAGCTTGTATTATTTACTTGCGAGTGTGATTCAATAGATTGGTATATAACAAAAAAGTAAATACATTTTTGATCAGCATTCCAATAAATGATACAGTAATAATAATAATATGTAAATATGCAGTACTTTTCAGCTTCAAGTACATACATACATACATACATACAAATTGAGGAGAGGGAGAAAAATACACGAGCCTATCTGTATGTATAGCCTAGTGAAAATATTCTTGTGCCTTTTACCATACTATAATAATATAATGTATAACTGTATGTGTGCCCTGTATAATATGTACTAATGGGCTATGTACTTGCATGCATGTATTATTGTTATTATTACAACAAAAAAACGAGACGAGAGAGAGAGAGAGAGAGAGAGAGAAAAGTATTATCCGTACATTCCTCATATAAAAACATGAGATGTACATACATATAGTGCACATTATACCCTTCTATAGTAAATTCAGGCTGACTGACATTAGAGTTGGAACTAAAAGTCCTTGTAAGAAATACTTACCAAAAAGTGCCTCATATAGTTTAACACTATACATACATACATTATAAATCTATAGATATATGATATATACATATGTTTATACGTACGTTCATACATATGGGCTTGAGGAGATAAAAGAAGAGATGAGGTACTTACATTTTGTATGACTCTATAAGAAAGACATGGATTTCATACACATGTGTATGTACCATAATGTATTTAGTTGCTCACGAGTCCAATATATAAAACTCAAACAGGGTGGAATTTGTAAGAGAGAGAGAGAGAGAGAGAAAGTATCATAAATGTTGTTTAAGCACAAGCACTCTGTGTATCCAAGTATCCAGTATGCATTTTTTGAAGATTATACTCGACTCACACATACATACATACATACACATGCATTGTGAGATTTGTAGGTTTGTCGTCCTTATGTATTATATAAAGTAAAGTTGATGCTTACTTTTCTATATAATATAGACAAAAAGGATAGACTGCTTCGTCTTTATCCCATATAAATACGTGCATATTATACGAACGACGAAAACTCAGGTGGGTCAGGTTAGAAGGAGAGAGAGAGAGAAGAAGCGAAAGAATAGTTAGAGGGTGTATAATATATAATATATAAGTAAGTAAGTACTTACACTACTACAATGTTTCTGTATGGAAGTATGTATCCATAATATGTATTATATACATACATACCTTTTATATTTTATATTATGTATTTACCTGTTCTAGTGAGGATTTAATACGGACGTCCTTTAAACTGTATGAAAACTGAGTGCATACATAATGTAGATTTTGGGAATATGTATAATGTATATATGTATAGCATTAGTATACTGTAGAAATTGAATTCACTAGGGATTGTATGTTAATATGTATGTATGTGTGTATGATTTGATATATTATACATACAAAATATAATAGAATACAAAGTATAAGTAAAAGAGGTGGACATGAAGATTCCTTCTCTCTGTGTTGCGATGCTTACTTTTATACAGACTTTCCCAATCCAAATCACAAGGAGGCGAAAACGCAAAAGAAGAAGAGGAAAGACGTGCGAGAAGAATATGCATTTACACGTTGTTGTTTTTTTATGTGTGTGTATTCTCTTACTTTACTTTGAAGAGAAGAAGATCTACAGTACATGCTATACATGCAACAGAGTACATGTAATATGTATGTATTAAAATGTATGTATAAAGAGGAGAGGATAAAAATTTTTGAATATTCTTCATTCCATAACGAATCTCTTTCTCTCTCTCTATCTCTCTCTCTCTGTCTCTATGTTCGTCTCACTTCTCACATATCATCCTCATCTCGAGCTCGACTCATCCTCCGTGTAAATTTTTCCCCTATCCACATACACACATACACACATATGGCTATCTTTGGTAGTGGTCACTCTTTTTTTACAAGATATGTAATATGTATGCATTATGTGTGTGTGTAGTATAAAATGGAATGGAAACCCAAATGCATTAAATATACAATACAAAAAGAAAAATTTGATGCATAAAACTTACTTACAGAAGATGCAAGTTGTAATACATTTTTTTACACATGTAAATACATTCGGTGCCAGTTTTTTTCCTTCATTATATTTAGTTTCCGCTGTTAAATTTGTATTTTTACTCGATTTATAATGATAAATATGCATATGCATTTTATGAACGTAAAATATGGTGTGCACTGCATAAAATTATATAGTTACTTTTAAATTTACTTGTTTTATATCGTTTAATTTAAAATGAGAACTTTTTTTTAAAAAACTTCATAAATTCATAAAGGTAACAAAAAAACATCATGTCATAAATATGTTTCTGGCTCAAACAGGCAAATATGTCTAGAAATATTCCCTGGAATAGTTTTGACATGAGTTTGACAGTTGACAGCGCATTACAAAATGCGAAAAAAATCAAATTATGTTTTTCGATTTTATGTAATATTTCAAAAGGAGTATCACGCCAATCGTAATATTGTTAAAGTCTTTAGAAATTTAGGCCATTATCATACTAATTTAGGTTGACTTGAATCAAAGGGAGATTTAATTACAGTATACATTATACATACAATTGACGTATGATAATTAATTAATCAAAAAATATTGTCATGTATTTAGTGGCAAGTGTTTTATCGCAGGCACATTGCCATCTTTCGATGCTCAGACGCGTTATATCCATCCAGATTTTCCTGCGAGTCGTTGAAAAAAGCCGATTTTCAAAGCCTCTAGAACATAGAAGCTGTTCGTCCCTTGATATTGAGTCCTCGACTTTGAGCAGCCAAAACTTTGAAGCTTTAGTCAACGGAAGTGTGCAAAGTGCCAAGGACGCAAGAGCTGTTGAATTTGCGGTTCACAAAATTTAAAAAAGTCGAGACTGTTTCTTAGTGATCCTCAGCGGTGGAGGACGGCCCTTGAGATTCAAATGGTCCAATGGTACGGGGAAAAGTTGGTGTAATAGCTTGACATCATTTTTTTTGCCCGCTGTCAAGATTTTCCTCTTCCCGATTTTACTGTGTTGACGTTTGCTCCAGGGAAGTCGAGAGATAGACTGATATTATATTGCGTATACATACAGTGGCTTGAGACTTTCTCCAGGAAGCAAAAAAGGGATATTGTAAATTGTAAACTGGTGGAGAATTATATTATTATATATTTAACTTTAATATTGTTTTGTTTTAATTTTCCTGTTTCAACTTGATCCCCGTCTCGTATTGTTTCAAGGGGTTGATTAACCACAGTATTTTTGTGCACAAACCGAGTAAATAAAAGGGAATCCGATGGTTTGTCATTTTGATTTACACTCAAGTCCTTCACAATTTCCTTTCCAGTATTCCCTTCTCGCGTATAAAAAATTACTCCAAACAATCATCATTTAATAGTCGTGGATTGTAACTGTGTCAAATATATAATTTTTTTCCCTCGAGATAAATATTTTATAAAGTTATTTAGTCATTACTTAATATACTTGTGTTGAGTGGGAATGGCTTTACCTGCACTTAAATGGAAACGCGTCCCCGAATCAACAGGAGTCCTTCCACGACCTCGACACGGTCACAGAGCTGTTGCCATCAAGGAATTAATTTTAGGTATATAAATCTGTCAAAATCCATATAGAGTCAGTCATATGAAATCATTAGAAAATGTGTGTATCTTGCTTCCATTTATTTGAATGCCAAATACATGGGGGGAAATAAGATATTAAAAGTTGTAGTAAAACTCTAACAATAATATTAGATATTAGGTGTCATATCATAAGCATAATCATGTCTAATTTTGTCTAACTTTTATTCTTCTATCCAGTTTTTGGGGGTGGGAATGAAGGAATTGTGGACGAGCTACATGTCTATAATACAGGTATTTTTGTCACATACCTGACAAGCTATTTATATTATATTAAATATTAAATACTTTGTCTTTTGTATACTTGAATTGAGTTTAGATTAGATGATTTTAGATGAATTCTATTAATCTAAAATGGTGTTTTAATTGTATAAAACATGTTAAAAAGTATTCTCTTTGTAAAAAAAAGTTGAATGGCCATATAAAACACAGTATTTATTTGCCTACAGTGACAAATCAGTGGTTCCAACCTGCTGTTAAAGGAGATGTTCCCCCAGGTTGTGCATCGTACGGTTTTATTGTTGATGGTACCCGGATTTTGGTCTTTGGTGGCATGGTTGAATATGGACGATACTCAAATGACTTGTACGAGCTTCAGGTAAAGAAGCATATAAAAGCAATTTTACTAGCATGTATTTGTTTAAAAATAGACGGGGAAGAGATAAAAGTTATAAGTTAATGATAACAATATTATTCTTTGCTAATAATACTTTTATAATACTATTTTAGGCTATTAGATGGGAATGGAAAAAGTTGAAGCCAAAACCAGCACGAACTGGAGGTAGATCTGAAGGTAAAAAAATATTTATATTACTTCTTATAATTTGCATATACAAGCTACTGTATTATGTATTATGTACTGTGGTTTCGGCGAGAAGCGAGAAGATAATGTAAGATTGTTGTTTTTAATATATTTCGCTTAAATTTTATTGTATTGTACCATAAATTTCTCTAGAACCTTGCCCTCGACTGGGTCATAGTTTTACACTCATCAACGGCATCGTATATCTTTTTGGGGGTCTCGCTAACGAAAGTGAAGATCCGAAAAATAATATTCCAAGGTATTTGGATGATCTTTGGACTTTGGAGACTCGTTCAAATGGAGTTTTTTGGGACAAACCAATTACTTATGGGACAGCTCCTTCTCCTCGAGGTAATTTTTTGTTAAATATAAATGCATAAATTCATTTTATATAGCTAATGCATATATAACAGCATTCATATGCAGAAGTTTGATTTTCGTTTCAAGGAAACGGTTTACAGTAACGTTGACATTTTATTGTTGTATGTTAAACTACAGAATCCCACACGGGAGTCGGATACACTGAAAAGGATGGAAGTAAACCGCGCCTTATCGTTTATGGAGGGATGAGTGGATGCCGCTTAGGAGATTTGTGGATGCTGTACTTAGGTATATTTATTTTAATCTTATATTAATTTGAAACCATGCGAATAAAATTCAATTGACAAAAACTATCAAAACTGCGAATGAAAATGTTAAGAAACATAATAATTTTTCCACAGACACAATGACTTGGAGTAAACCAATGGTGAATGGCCCAACTCCTCTCCCAAGATCTCTTCATAGTGCCACATTGATTGGAAATAAAATGTATGTATTCGGTGGTTGGGTTCCCCTTGTTTTGGACGACTTGAAAACGTCTAACCATGAAAAGGAATGGAAATGTACAAATTCATTAGCATGTTTAAATATAGGTAAGCATTTAAACGTTTTCACATGAGTATAAGTATATCATATACCATCTTTCTATCATCTAAAAAAGATGATGATGTGTACTTGCAAGTTTTGCTTATAAACAATGTAGTGCACAGGACACAGAATGTAAACGATTATTTCAAATATTTTCAATTGAACAGAAACAATGACTTGGGAAAGCATTCAAATGGATGCACTGGATGAATCAGTTCCAAGGGCAAGGTATGATATAAAAATAAAATTATGCACACACACACACAATTGAAGTATCCTAAGTTTAAAATAAATGATGCATGAAAAGATCCTTTTTTTGTGACACAAGGAGTGACAACAAACATTTTAATACGTTTATGATATTTCAAAACATTAAGGGCTGGACATTGTGCTGTTGCTATTAATACTCGGCTATACATTTGGTCAGGACGTGATGGTTACCGAAAAGCCTGGAATAATCAGGTATATAGCTTATACTTTAGGCATATATATAGTTAAAGTTAATATTAAATCTTTTTATACAGCGGTAGTTTAGTCTTTCTTGGTTTGAAGGGAAGTTCTTGTTGCTACTTGTTTTTTATTTCTCCCTTGTACAATAGGTTTGTTGCAAAGATCTTTGGTATTTGGAAGTAGAGAAGCCAAGTGCACCTGGACGCGTACAACTAATACGAGCCTCGACAAACTCCTTAGAAGTCTCATGGACGACGGTGCCTAACGCGGATGGATATTTAATACAAATCCAAAAATATGATGCTCCACCCACCAAGGAAGCTCTTCCCCTGTCTACACCAACATCGACTCCAATGCCTGTATCAGCTTTGCCCACCATTAGACCCATTATGACTCCAATTGTGGCATCAAAACCCACAATGTCTCCTGTTCCAGGTTTGACCATGTTTTGTAAATTATGTAATGTATTATAAATACAGTAGCACAATAATGTATCTATAATCCATAATATGTATTACCATTTACTGTAGGCTAATATACTTTTAATTTTTTTTAAAATAACTAAAATAAAGGATCTCCTGTGAAACCTGTACTAGTTCAACAAAGCATAGTAAGGGGGGCGACTCCGGTTACCGTACAACTTGCTAACTCTCTACAACAGCAGCAGCAAGTAGCCACCGTACTTGCTTCCTCACCAGCAAATTTACCAACAGCCTCAAGCCTTTTATTACCAGGAGGAAATGTGGCCGGGATTTCGAACCGTGTACCTGGACCAAGAGTTGCCACAGCCACTCCACAAGCTCGAGGCATCGTTCGCTTTAGGTCTCCAATCCAAGTTGGAGTTGGGCAGGGAGCTCAAGGAACTGTGCGAGTTGTAAATCCAACAATGATAAGGGGCGCTGCTCAAGTTGTTAATCCTTCACCAGCACAATCACCAAGCGTATCCCAGCAACTAAGTGGAATGCAAGCATTAGGTGGGAGTCATTATAAAAATATGTATACTTTTTTGACACTATTTCTTAAATCATTTTAAGGTTTTAACTGAAATTAAAATAACATGAATATTTTTTTATATTTTGAATTTAAAAATTAGCTGCTGCCGCCGCTGCTACTCAAAAGATTCAAACTCCTCAACAACAGCAACAACAACAACAAGTCCAGTTACAAGTTCAACAACAACAGCAACAACCACAAGTTCAACAAATTCAAATACAACAGCAGCAACAACAACAGCAAGTTAAGCTATTATCGAGCAGTGGAATCAAAGGCTTACCTCAAGGTACATTATCATTACCATCATCATTATATTGCTACAAAATATGTCATCAAAGTTTTATTAT
>JAQIVE010004513.1:0-14424 GCA_034698285.1 Sminthurinus bimaculatus | reverse complement strand
CCGACGAGTTTCTTTGCCTACGAGTTCACGTTACCGACGAGTAGCGTACCGACAAGTTTACTCACCGACGAGTTTCCACAAAATCGGTATTTACTTACAATTTGTGTTTAATGTGCTTATGGACTTACATAATATTATATAATGCACGCTGCACACATTACACGCACAAACCTGAAATCATGATCTAAAATCACAGCACAAAAACTGACATTGAATCGTCGCTCGTCGGATATTGCCTGATTAGTGATTACTAATAGGGGTCAATGTTCGAATTTCGAATATGTTTGAGTATTTAAATACGTATTCTTGTACAAACATGTAGATAATGGGTCAAGGAATAAAAATTAGAAGCAGAAAATACTTGCTACAGTCTTTGTAGGCAGTACGCAAGAGGGGTCGACCCAAAATACAGGCGTGTATTAAAATACCTACACGTAATTAAATACGTCAATGTGCTATCATCTGTATAACTAAAAATAAATGGCTGTGTTTCATTTACTTTCTCCATTGTAATAAATGGAGAAAGCATGGAACATGGAAACATCACAAATAATTTGATTTATATTATTGAAATTATAAAAACCAATCATTTTGAGGAAATTTTGAAACTGTGTGTAGTCATATAGGTAGTGTTAGCTAGTAGCATTGTGTAGGGCGTAGGGCCGTGTAATTGTTTCCTGTGAATCGTAAAAAAGGGCTAAATATTCTAAAGTTTTGAATGTTTCAAAAGAAACTGAATTTAGGTGAAAACCCGTGACTTAGTTTTTTACAAAGTGTCTTCTTCTAGATGGTAAACCATAAAAGAGGTCATGAATTCGTTACGAAAATTATGATTTTTTGCTTCATGTAAAACCGGCCAACAATAGTATGCGTATTTAGTATGTTGTGTGTATGGTATTTCTTGGCACAATTTCATGGTAAGGATGCTAAATGCTAAATAGTCCAAAAACAAATATGTATTTCACCGAATACATTTTGCGTCTTTGTATGGAAGAATTTCGCAAAGCAACGGGAGACTGAATGGGAACCGAGTTACGCCGTCTTTTGCGGGACATATTACACGTTTATACTCCACACTACACATAGTAAATTTTTGAGCTTTTCTTGTTCTGAATTCTGAAAAACTAGTATTAAGTATTGCTCCACTATCCATTAAAAATTCTCTTTACGAAGTAGGTAACGTGCTGACGAGCCACGAACTGTTATTACTGAGTTGAAAGAGGTCCCTTAATTTGTTAATTTTCAATTTTTATAATCTACTAGCATTATTTTATTTTCCATCGAGGAAAAAATCAGTGCTAAAATAAGACACATTTACTGTTGAATGGGAAATGATTGACTTGAAACTTTAATGGTGAAAAAAGAGATATAAAATACATTGAAACACCATAATTTTAATTGTTACATAATATTATTATTGTACATGAAATCCGTTCTCTCTTTTCGACAATGTAATAATATGTTCAACGTAAAAATTAATGAGAGAACTTTTTAAATTAAATAATATACATGCATATATGTAAATGATAATAGTTTGAATAATTATTTTGCAGCGTCCGATACACAGATGATCGGTTTCATAATATAATATTTATAATAGAGGTGGTCTTAACAACATCCTACTCTATCTCGGGGTATAAGACGTAGTTCGGAACCATGCTTAAGAAAAACACTTCCTGTAACACAAATAAGGACAACCAGATTAAATATTACCACATCATAGTAGCATCAAAACTATTTCAAACTATGATTATTAAACATGAAGAAAGATTGCATATCAATATCATACATAACAATATTGTAATAAACAAAATAATGCTAATAAGTATTATCTATGCATATAATATTAGTTCACCTGCTGTTTGTTGTGGGTTAATTCCGATTCCATCATCTGTAATTATAGCGGAAGTTGCAGGTGGAACCTTAAACTCTTCCGCAGCAAATTTTAATACGGCTGTAAAAGGGGTAGTTTCAGGTACACTCAATCTATAGAAAAAAAAAGAATACTTTTATTAGATACTCCTATTATTGGTTCATTTATGTGTTATGGGGAGTAAGTAATAAAAAATAGTAAATACATACAGCATATTGTGTACACATACATTGTATTATATTGGTATATTTCACATATTTAAGATAATAATATTACAAAATATTGTAACTATTTCAGCTTGAAAAAAAACATCTACACAGACATACTTCAAAATATTGAAAACTATACTGGTAAATTATAAGGTGTCAAAAGATCACTCCAAAACGAAGGATTTTGTAGGGAAGATTCTTGAAGGATTTGGTATAAAGTAATTAATACGTTGTCATGTTTAGCCATTATTTTGACAAGATCTTGAAAGTCTTTAAAAGTCACATTTAAATGTTGAAACTCCCACTTGCTATCTTCATCATGCATTCTTCTTTCTCTTTCGGGTTTTGGATTATAAGCGTCATTGCTTATATTATTTAGGAAATCAAAAATGAATCGTAAAAATGGAAAGGAAGAAGATTTATCGTTCAATGTCTCATTTGTTGGTATCTCTTTCTGAAAAATTTGTACGAGTCCGGTCTTATAAGTATGAAAAATAAAAGACACTCCAGTATCCTTTTCCCATGTTGTCGTTGTTTGATTTTGTTTATTTCCCCGACTGGTTGATGTTGATGCAACAGGAGTTGATTTTGTTGTTGTCATGAAATGCGATTTAAGAGCTATGAAAATTTTATCTTTGAAAGTACAATCGTCATTATTGAGCATATTTAAGATTATTCTAAAATTTTTATATCCTCCTTGTTTGAGTAATAGTTCAATCTTTGATGAAATTTTTTCCCTTGGACAAGTATCAAGTTTTTGGCAAATGATTTGTGCTTCAGTTTCGATTGCCGAACTTTGACGACATTCGTTTCTTAAAAAGCATGTCAGGCGGTCATATAGATTAAAATACATTTCGGCTCTTTTCTTCATGATTTCAAGATGACGTAGTCCATATAAAGATTCATAGTATAAATTAACATGGTCCAAAACTTGATCGGAAATTTTAGGATTTTGAACAAAATTCAAATACAGATTTTGTGAAGACTTTTCAAATGATTCAATGGATACATCAACACTTGGTACAAGCTTATTTCCTTCATATAAAGATAATATCGCATTTTGAAAAATTGTCTTTGGAATTTGACTACAACATTGTTCACAAAACTTGGCAAGATTAAAGGCATCTTGTACACTAGATTCACACCATGTCGATTTTTCGAGAGCAGATGGAAGTGTGTATTGAGAAAATTGATATAATTTCGATAGTGCTAATTCGAAATTTTTTCCTGCTTCTTTACTGGCACTCGCTTCTTTGCTCTTCTTTTTTTCCATTCTTGAATACGAGTATTATCTTGATATTCCTTTGGACGTATTTTGTGTGCTTAGTAGTGGTAGTTGTAGTAGTAAGTAGTAGTAGTGATAATTGAATTTATTATTGAATTCCAGCGTCTTGGTTTATCTCTCTCTCTTGAAATTTGCTTCATCTATAGCCTGTTTTTATTCAAATTACTATATATAGTATGATGTATTTTGTTGCATTTACTTAGCTCAATTTTGAAAATATTCAATGTTACTTTATTAATGAGAGTAGCTTTTATAACCAACAATACGTCTCTTGTGTACCATTGTTGTACTATATTCTATATTCTACTAAACATATTATAATAATATTATATTATAACATATATTTATGTTTGCTTCGGAAAGTAAAAATCTAATAGGGTAAATAACTAATTAAAGCAAAATGGATGCAATATACATGCATACTGCATACTATTGACCTTAAATTTACATCTTACATACTATCTGCATACTGCATACTATTTTAGTTTGCTACTTTTACCGTGAGATATTCCGTAGCAATAGAGAAATATCTTTCCCTGATTACATGATTGTTCCATTACAGCAGAGTAGTAGGGTAATGAAAAATTAAAAATATCTAAGTATCTACCTAATTAAATACAAAAGGTCAACTTACACTTTGAATGGAAGTTTTGGGTCAGATGTTAGCACAATCTTGAAAGTTACTTTGGATCTGCTCAAACACAAGGAAAACACAACAATTATTGATACATGATTTATGGATTATGAACAAAAGCAAGACCATACTTATAATGCGATGTAACAAATATAAAAGGTATTTTAAGGTAATAAGAATGCAATGCTTAACAATAGTTAGGATTTCGTAGCGTACCCCATGTTTGTTCGGAAAAATAGAAAGTATAAACTCAATCTCAATTGTTATTTTTTGTTATTGAAATGTTGAAAGTTGAGAGTACTTAAAGGAATGCTTCAATTTTGAGTTCTTTTCTTGAACACTCTTAAAAATGATACAATGTAATTGAGGATACCACAACAGATATGAAACACGTTTATCGGACAATTAAATAAACCTAAAGAACTTGCTTGTCCAGGAAAAGATAACTACCGATACACCATATGTCCAAATCACAATTACGAATCCTATCTTATTTTGAATTTTGATTGTGAACGAATGTTGAAGAGACATTTGAATTCAATGCTGTTACAAAAAGAAAGCAAAACCTTTGAAGATCTCCTTGAAATTCTTTTTGCTTTCTAAAAGCAACTTCAGGTGTAAACTTTAATCTTGACGTCCTTTTAACGTTTAATTGTGAATTCCGAACTAACAGCTAACAGTGACGGATGTGCTGACTGTGTATTCTAATGACGGTCTAGTAAGTGTATCATATATTATGTATCTATATATATATATACATGCATGAAAAATTACGAACACATTTAAAGTGTGGTCGTTGGTCGTTCATTGCTTGTTGTTGTGGTGTAAGTAGTTAGTAAGTAGTAGTGCAAGTCGAGTAGGTAAGTATTTATGGTTGTTTTTCAAGTATTTAAGTATCTTTCTTTAAAGTACATATTATTATTAAATATTTCTGATTGTTTGTTTTTCAGATTGTAGAAAAACGGTTCTTTATTCTGGTCGGAGCGACTTCAAGACTGGTTTATCATTCTTTGTTAAACGGTAAGTTTTACATATTTGACAAACACTAATATTATTATATTATAAAAAATAATGAAATACCATTGGTAATTGGTATTGGCAAGACTTTGAACTGTGGCTTTATTTTTTGACTTGTCAAACTGAAGACCCAATGAAAAACCCAACAACGAACTTTTGTATAATATAAGAGGTCTAAAATGTATCTAAAATGTACAAGTCCTCTGAACTTTAAAGTTTGAATCCTTTAAAACTTCAAACCCCAATGTCAAATGTCAATATGAATATTAATAATTTAATATGCAATGATGAACTCAAAATTTACAGCTAATTTTTCATTTGACGTGATAATACATATTAAATGCCATATAAGTGAGCACCTGTAATTCATTTGCCTGTTTCTATTTGTGATTTACATCTTTTAATTAGGAACTGAGAAGGTGTTCCTTGTGAAAAATTTTTTACTGTACGGGATCTAGGCAAACGACAGGCTTTACTTGACGTTTGCAGGCTTTCTCCTTCAAAGTACCACGGGTAAATAGGTGAGATGCAAACTATGTACTTGATTTTAAAAAATAGTATGTAAGCGTTCTAGTTCTGAATTTATCTAGTTTATGACTTGAGTACGGAATTTTTAAGAAGTACTTTTTGCACATTATAATAATTTTTAAGTCTGTACTTAATGTGTTATAGCATTTCAGGAGTGCAATAACGTTTATATTCCACATCAAAATATTATTGCGGTCGCAATAATATGCATGTTACGATTCGTTTTAGAGAAAAGATTTTAATCATACCATAAATTTCTCTATTTACTTTGCAGGTGGAGATTTGGGATGGAGGTTTATCATGTCATGATGCTGAAAAAGTTTCGGATAAGATGTAAAATGAAAGATCCAGAAATGTGAGAATAATATAAAAATTATTCGACATTTCTGGATCAAAAACTATTAAATACGGTAACTTACTCAAGTATCGTTAGTTATCGTTTCCGAAACAAAAGAAAACGACAACTAGAAGCTTCACGATTTACAACAAAACCTGCAAATCTACGGTATTATGCACCCTAAATGAAGGTGTACATTTTTTTTTCTCGGAAGAATTACTACTATTTACCATCATTTCATAATTTGTTCAACGCTAATAATTAATAATAATACTTTTGTGTATGCAAGAAAAATACAATGATTTTGTGTAATTTCAAACTAATTTACTTATGCAATGAATTTTGAACTTAACTTTTATTTAACCTATATCATATTAAATAATATGTAATATCAATTCTTATTTCTTATTCTTATGAATCTTGCTTTGAAATTGTAATAAAATAATTAGTAGTAATACTAACTAATAATTGCAAAAAAACAAATTAAAACGTGTAGCAGGTAACACATACCTACATACTACATACATACGTTATGATATTATGCGAATTTCATTTTTAAATTCAAAAGAAACCAATTTTTTCGTTCATCAGCTATTTGTACATATGATGTAGAAATGCATTTTACTTTTCACAAAAACTTTAACATTATATTATTATTCGTTATTATTATTATGAAAATTTTACAGAGTGGGCAGTAGAAGAGCTTCTGTAGATTTAACACATATTATGCAATATCCATAATATACGTATTACAACTAAACGCAACAAATTAAAAAAAATCCAACAGCTAAATACGTAACTAGAAAATTGTATTTCTTTCCCCTTCAATTTCTTTCGTCTCATTCACTAGTCCATCAAATTCCACTGAATTAATCCTAACCATGGTGTACGGAGTCTTGTAAACTAGAAACAATGAAAGAATATTCGATTAGTATAATTGTACCGTTATTCCCATGATTTTAATCCAAGCTCGTTGGCAAGATGTTCTATTTTGTAGGACACTTGTCT
Organism: Sminthurinus bimaculatus; assembly: GCA_034698285.1. Taxonomy (NCBI): domain Eukaryota; kingdom Metazoa; phylum Arthropoda; class Collembola; order Symphypleona; family Katiannidae; genus Sminthurinus; species Sminthurinus bimaculatus. The sequence continues at coordinate 7,533 of JAQIVE010004513.1, read as the reverse complement.
TTAATATTTAGCTAAGACGTTCATTTTTCAGGCCTCTTAAATCACATGAACGCAAGATTAACTCAAATTTCATAATATATACTTTCATACTTTGCCTTTGCATAAAAATGAAAAATAAATAGCATTATATCATTCGCAAAAGAAAAACAGGAAAAAAGTGAAAATACTTTTAAACGTAAAACAACTTACACCTGAGTCGACGATAGTTTTTGCGCTTTTTAAGTATATAATGAAGTTTAGTATAGGATAAAGTTTTCTCAATGACAGTTCCTTCTATTCGAACCAAGTCCTTGGGAAGAAGAGGTCGACCTAGTACAGTAAAGTCTGAGCCACCGGTCAGAAGGATCTATGAAACAAAAAATCACATTTCTTTCGTTTGCATGCTTTATATATTTCGGAGCCTTTTACATATAACTCGATATGCATAATAGTTTAAGGGTATACTATTAACTATTAGAAAGTATTTATCTGAATTCGAACCTTTTCAAATCTTATTCTATCACCTAGCCGAGGAGCCCAATAGCATTGAACTATGATTATGTCGTCTGGCGTAACTTTAAATTGTTTTCCGGCAACTTGAATAACTGCAAACAGTCGGCCATGACTTCTCTCCTTTATCTGCTCATTTATTTTTTGGATCGTCTCTATACACATAATAAATTTGACAAGGAAAAGACAAGTTAATAAAAGCATTTTATGCCTTTGTGAGCTTGGAGTTGGGTCTATGAAACATTTACATGGTAAAGATTTCAGTATCAAAAAATATATTATGATCGCATATTAAGTATAATAATAATAATAATATTTCCTCTTTTACCATGAGATATAAGCCTTGTTTCTTCATTATTTTCTTGATTAGGCATCTCTTGGTTGACATAGTCGGGCAAATGTGGTATGTCATTTATGGGAGGAGGTGGTCGGCGTTTCTTCCTTTCATCAAATTTAATTGCATAATTACTAGCACAATTAGGGGTACAATGGAAATCTCTCACTCTCGTCAACAATGGTAGTGTTGTGGCTTTAAAGACATTGTTATTATCAATCGGATTCAAAACACTACAACAAGAACTTGATAAGGATTTCTGTGGAAAGGAAGATAAACAAGAAGAAGAGTATGATTGTACAAGCAAACTATTTGTGTTTGCTCGTGATAAGATATTTGAGAATCTCAAAACTGGTTCGGTTATTTGCCTCAACATGGCCTCGTCCTCTGTATTCTACTGGTTTAAACGACTATTCTAAGAGTCTATTATTAAATACTACAAGCTTTAATTGTGATTACTATCTAATTATTTTTGATGTGTAAAAAATGAGAAATGAGAAACTCACATTTTTCACTTTTCATAAATGGCTTTTAAATAAGGCGGCAGAAAACAAGGAGCTCTGGAGTTTCGGAAATATGGATACTTGGAGGAAACTTGGGGAAAACGTTTATTTGGTTGGGAGGCAGAACTTTTACGTAAGTACAAGCTTTGATTGAAAAAACATACTTTTTCAGTGCGTATTCGATGCATGTACATATAATGCATGTATAGCTATTCTCATTTACTAAACCGGCTAATATATTATAATACGTACACGGTGAAAGCATTTTACTTGGTAAATTCAACAAAACTAGAAACGAATACTGTGTACACATGGTAAATAGTAGGAGAAACTCCATTATAAAATCCTCTCGAGTTAGAATTTTCGTGCATAAAACATAGAATGACATTTCCTACATGTATAATAACGTCTCAATAAAACAGTTGATGCTTTCATATTTCATATTATTTCATAGTGCCTATACCTATGTATACTAATATGCAATTCATACAGTCTAAACACAAAGAAACAAGATTAAACTGATGAGAGTGCCCACACACACATGAACAATATTTAAATGTGAGCTGCGTATTTAGTATTTACATCTAGAAAAGAGTGAGCGAGAGTGTTTTGAGTATAAAAATTTTATGGAACTGGATTTTCGTGTATCAAGCAGTGTGTGCTACTATTTATTATATTGTATCGTCTACAGTCTACACATTTAAGTACTTGCATAATCGCATACTGTAGAATTCATATACATGTATAATATGTAATATTCAACTCGTTACTTGACCTTTTCGAAAGTCATCCTTCATCCTCCGTCATGATGACAGTGATTATTATTGTTTTTAATGTATAACAGTTATTATTTCAGTATTAATTTAAGTTTAGTACAATATAAAGTGTATTTAATACATGGTGATGATGAAATTGCATGTATTTTAAGTATAGATGAAGATTAGCTGGTATATATAAATACAAATTATATAGGCACATACATACATAAATGCAGCCCGTTTTGCTTTGTAAAGTTTGTCGCTCAATCATGACGCAAAGATTTTCTGAGCAATATGAAAAGTGAAAATATATTATACATGTTTAATATTTAATACATACATTGTTAATTAGGTTTTTATCCAGGAATTCTGATGGTAATACATATACATACACACATATAGAATCAAAAACCATAAGATCCTCACCGCCTTTCTCCATGTTATACGCTATCCAAGACTAACGTAGTTATACATACCAAATACCAATGTTGATCATTTTATAATGTTTGTAGTTTGCTTATGTGGACCTAAACTATCTGTAATCTGTATATACTAAAAGTGTAGGGAAATATTGAAAAATTCTTCGCTCTTCGTATTTTTTCGAACCTGGTGATGATAAGTAATAAATAAGGATGTTAGTTATGAAGTGAATCATTATTTATAAATATCTAAATCATATTTTACCATTTATAATATTATGAAGTGTATTAAAATATTAACATTATTTATCTTTCGGCTTTACTTATACATGTTCTCTATATGAACAACATTTAAACATTTGCTGCATTTTGTCTTTATCTCCAAACTCCATACTTTTACTCCCTCGACACATCTGCATCTAAATATCAGTAGATAGATTTACCACGCAAATACATATTTTATTATATCATGCTTATACCGTACATGTACATTGTACAACATATTATACTTATTACTTATTTACGAACAAGCGCATAGCGCATAATATTCATTCAATTCCAAGTTCCATCCAAGCAACATTTTATTCACAATGCATGGTAATTAATGCATACTGTTTGTTCCATGTACATACTTAAAAGAGCAAACAAGTATATTTTTATTTTATTAGGGCGGTTCTGCAGACTCAACGCTTGTGGATATGGACAAGAGATTCTATAAGGTAACTCTATAAAGCATGCTTTTGACTTTATTGACAACTTTTGAATCTCTCCATACTGGTTAAATTCAAAGCAACTCTACATAAATATGCATACATGTGCAATACAATATCACGTCTCATTTGACTTTGTAAAACCTCCCGATTATGTGCAAAACATACATACACACAATATTATTCAAAATCTATAGGTAAATATGGTATAATATGTGCACGTACGAAAATCTCGATCTTTTAGATCTTTGTAGATTGTAGATGGTCCGATGTTTCACTCTATTACGTTCACTACTGTTCACAGTCTCATCTCAGAACTACTTCTCCATATTATACATACAACATACATACATAGAAAGAAAATGTAGAATGCATCAATGTAGGTACATATTGGCGTGCAGTTTTTGTATTATGTACAGATAATACAATATAATACAAAATACCTACATAATTTATATGTATATCCATGTGTATGACAACATGTAATACAAGCGCATTTTCACACATGTGTCAAACTATTGCAGACTATTACAGAGACAGATATTATATGTGCACATATTATTCATTCAATGATAATGAAACTCCCTGAACTCTCTTCAAACACACACACATAATACCTACGTAATATATTATACACATTTCTCCTTCAACTCCAAATTCAAATCCAACTTGGTCTTACTACACACATTATCATTATATTCTACACCATGATTATTATTCAGTACAAACTACAAAGAAAAACTGCGAAAGTCAAAGTCAATATGATGAGCAAGAGTATAATATACTAAACATTGTTGTAAGTACTGATATAACATAAATGGAATATCTAGAATCTAGACTCTCTAGACGGACAGAGAGCTTCATGACACGAGGGCTGTGAAGCTTCACATGACATGCTTCGAAAAAAAACATTCTTCTACTTACACATACCTAAATACTTATTATATTATTTATTATGATGAAGAATATGTATCAATGTTATTTATGTATATGTATGTCTTGAGCTATCACCTGAACTCGTGCAAATGAATGACAATTCGTATTTACATCATTAATGCGTGTACTTCATGATATGTATATTATTTCTATATATATATAAATAGTATGTAGTATGTACGATACATAATACATCATACGCATCGATTTATTTATTTATTTGTTTGTTTACTGCTCTTGGTGCTCTTGCTCTTGATTTCATAACCCTTTTAGGATATCTTCTGTCCGTATCATATTATACAAGTATGTATACATAATATGCATATCTATCTATCTGCAGTATTTTTATATCATTTACAATATACAAGGAGATACTAGATTGGGGTTTTTTATCTGAGGAAAAAGCAAGAGAGGAGAATATCCATACTTTTTATAAAACTTTGTATGTACAAGAACAACATTGAACATGCAGATCTAAAATAAAAACCAACTCCAAACCAACCAGACACACCAAACCAAACCAACAGAGGAGAGAGAATCGAGCAGTCAGTGAAACAGGCTCACAAAAATGATACAGATAATGGTAATAATAATATTATTATTTTCATTGTACAATTACTGAGGTAAGTAGATATACATATATATGTATGTATAATATTGTATAATCACTCGTCAGTCAGTCAGTGGTTACAAGAAGACAGGCAGAAAAAGACGACGACGACAAAACAACGACGACCAAGAGAGAATTCATATACGCAGAAATCCGGCGATTCACTGCCGTATAGTTTGTTTGTAGTGTATTGCATTGTATTGTTTTTTTTTGTTGCCAAATTTACTTTTCAGTCATTTCACGTGGGTAAATAATATTAGTTTATGCATTAAGTATACTTACTTACTACTTACACTAAACAGAAAATATAGACAGGAAAAAAAACCCAGGGCAATGCCTCTTTTCATGACAAAAATCCTTGCCCATCGCCTCCTCTCTCCTTTAGAAAAGTTATTTACAAGTTAACTACAGATAGAGAGCGAGAGGCAGAGATAGATAGAAGATAGACAGAGAGAGATAGTAAAATTCCTGTACAAAAAGTGTAAGTGTACTGGAATATATTATAAGTAAAAAGCATACTATGTATATACACACATAATATAATGATGTATGAATGATGGTTGATACAAACTTCATTTCACTGTGCAAGATTCTTAAATTCTTCCAGCAGCGGCAGCAACAACAAGCAACAAGTGTTTGTAGTTTGTATTGTATGGAGTATAGAGTATGATGATGTGTAATACTTAGAGACAGAGCAGATACTTAAGTATACAGCTTTATCTGAGATACACATAATATAGAGGTGTATGGAAAGATTATAAAGTGCACATCACAGATTGCAAGATTTTTGCTGGGTTTACCTTGAGATTCGTCATTACCATCATTATCATCTCCATGTCTTTCACATTTCATCTTTTTTCTTTGACTAGACTTTAAGATAATGTATATGTACTTTATATATACCAGACACAGGTAATAATACTTCCACACAATCCGTAATACAAGGATGATGATGTTGTATCATAATATAATATTATATAGTTATATTATTTTTATTAAGTATGATGTGTGGGTGTGGGTTTCACCAAAATGAAAATGAAAATTCGCCTACATCCTACATGCACATACATACGTAAGTATGTACTTATTTTTATACTTTATGCACTTAAATTTATGCCTATTATTGCAAAATCTATGTAGGTATGTACAATGTGCTGGTCCTACACTCAGGACCTTATGTCTAAATAGGACTTAAGATTAGAGACTTACTTCGCTATAGTTCTTACAAATATTGCTATTATTAAGCATTTCCTTCCATATTCTCTCGTTTCCTGATTATTCACCTATTCTTATCCATTCTTATAATACATAAAATACCATTTGGCCAAGAACTTGCACTTGAACTGAACAAATAACGCACTGTGTGTGTGTAGATTACGAAAATTAAATGTAAGTGTATAGGAACATTTAGTAAGTATTATATATACATACATGCCTGGGTAGATTCTAATGGACGACAGCGAAAAAATTAAGACTTCAAAAAATATTATACCCACACACACCTTTCTCGCCATGAGTAAAAGAGAGAATCAAAATGATGTTGTTTTTATACATACTTGAATCATTTACTTTGGTGTATATAGTTTTATGGAAGTTTGTCGTCCAATAAAGGAAAGGGTAAATAATAATATAATAGTAACAATAATGCATGTCTATAGCCTATAACAATATAAGTAATACGTATTAAGTATTAAGCATACATGTATATTTATGTATGTACTACAATTTCAACTTGGTAATAAGTACCCCAGTAATTCATAATTTACGACTTTCCACTCCAAGATTTTACCTGGGCAATGTCAATGTTCAATGTAATGTTCTGGTAAGTAACTATGCAATATGAAATATGAAAAATGAGCATGATCAATGATCATGAATTTGTGTTTTATTATATTTTTTGAATGAATAATTATTGTAAGAGTATCTATAGAATATGTAGTCTAATTTAGATGATGTCATATACTGGAGTCTTTACAAATGTTATTGCTTATTATATATATTACATTACTTAATACTTAATATTAAACAAAACTAGAATCGCACTGTTATAATATATGTAACAATAATAACTGCATTGTTCTATGATGTATCTATTATAAGTACATTATACGTTTACCTATGAAGATATACATATATAGACATAGATACCATTATAACTACACATGTAACATAGACGATGATATTATGGACATGAACTGGACTATACACATGTTTTGTAAAATCTATTGTAGATACTGATAAGAGTAAGAGTAAGAAGAAGAAGAAGCTAAGTGCAAACGCATAATATTCAATGGCAAAACTTTCTTAATTTCACGTGTAGTGACTTCCATAGTAGTCTAGAGGTTGTTTCTATATAGATTTGATAATAGTGTTGAAGCTAGAGTCAGAATTTAAAACGTAAAAAGCTATTGTGTATGTATCCAATGGATACATACTACATGGATACTATCCATGTATTTCCACTTGTATGAAAAACATTTGACCTTAGAATGAATGGAGAGATGTTTTACACACATATTTTATAGCATTTCGTCTCGCATTGCATTCCAGTTTTTTTGCCGGTGACTTTTGCTTTTGCTTTAGACCAGGCTTTGGAGTATATTTATGCACTTTATGTACCCACATACACAAGAAAACACGAGCAATAGAATTGTGATTTTCCAAAATGTTGTTATATATTATTATTAGTAAGTATTATATGCATAATGAAAGAAAGAAAGAAGGAGATGATAATGCAAAAGTATGGGGAAAAAATATGTCTCGCGGTTGAGCCT